>JAQZBX010025859.1:0-29276 GCA_029593785.1 Cabassous unicinctus | reverse complement strand
ACTGCCTCTCCCCTCCCTGCCCCGAAAATGTCCAGTGGCTACTGTCTCCACTTCACTGTTACAATTTCTTCCATTGCTTGAATCACAATATACGACAGAACACCACCAAGTCCATTCTAGTCCATAGCTCTTCCCCCAATCCTGGGGGTTTTGGGATGGTGATGTCCACTCCACCTCCAAGTGAGAGAAGGTTTATATTCCATGGATATGGTGAATGGGATTATCCTGCCTGCAGCTGCAGGCCCCCTCCGTTCCCTGGGATGGCAGTGGAGAACATAGTTTTTAAGTAACTTTAGTGCCCAGTCTCATACGATGTCTAAATCTGACTTGAACTGATAGGAAGTTCCATGGAATGTGAATATGTATGCTGCAGAAATAATAAGTTTGTATGAGGATGTTGCCCTATTTTGCACTGGATCATGATACTTCCAGCATATGCACCTTTTTGACCTTTCTATAATGTGAACAATTCTGAATTCTGACTCACATCTGGCTCCAGAGCTTGCAATAAGAGACGATAGACTTGAACTTCTCAGTGACTGCTCTTTGTTTCTGTTGAACTAGTTACACTATCCACTTTCTATCACACAGGCATAAGGGTTATTTCCACTTTTCTTTATGTATTTGTGGTGTTCTCTTTCTCATAGGTTCTCTTCTCCTAATTTCTTTTTTTTTCTTTTGGGGGATTAGTGGGGCTGGGGATTGAACCCAGGACCTCTTATGTGGGAAGCCACCACTCACCCACTGAGCCACATCGTTTCCCCTCCCTTCTTCTAATTCTTAATTATAAATATTAATTGATCAAAAAGACAGCAGTTTAGCCTATTGTTATTTATGTGAAAGGTAAATATGTAGACCAGTGATCCCCAGACTACAGCCCTACAGCCACATCAGCCTGCCTCTGTTCTTGTTAATAAAATTTCGTTGGAAAACAGTCACACCCATCCCTTACATATTATCCATGGCTGCTTTGCAGCCACAAGTGCAGAGCTGAGTGGTTGTGACAGAAGATGAAGTCTCAGATATTTTCTATCTGGCTCTTTACAGAAAACGTTTGCCAATTCCTGATATGGATCAATAATCATATATTCTAGTCTTTGTTTTCTTATGACAGAGTGAAAAACTGTTGTTACCTTTTTTCCTATCTTCTTGTAGCCAAGAGCCTGCATTGGCAAAACGGCTGATCTGTGTCAAAAAATGACCTAGTGGTTAAATGAATAAAAATATTGAAAGAAAAAATTATGGCAATTGGAAGGATTGTACGAAGTGTGAATATACCTCAATAAAACTGCTTATTAAAAATGGCAGTTGTTAGGAGTAATTTAATCTTTAAGCACATTTCTGACAGCAGAGAATTATCTGATTTTAGATTCTGTTAATTTGAAATGAAAAGTTGTGCAGTTGAACTTTTTAAATGTTAGCAAGCATCTGGACTGCCAATTGTTCAGTAACCAATCTAACTTAACCATTGTGCTTTTCTCCTTTTATCCCAGTGTAGAGTCTCCAGTATTTTTACTATTGTTTGTATATCTTTTGAGATGAAAATATCAGTGTGTCAAAAGGTCATAGGGAGAGCCAAGTTTTTATTTCTTTATTAATAGGCTGTCTCTTTTCTTTCCCTATTTTGGGCATTTTGACATTAAATCCTTAAAGTTGAAAGAAATCTATTGAATGCTGTTCAACTTGGTCATGAAGGTTATTCAGAGTCCAAAGTGATTATATCACAGAGGGAAAAAAGGAACTCAGTAATATTTAGCTTTTGATGTTGAGTAAATATATACCAGGGCAGACTGGGAAAATTAAGCAGAGAAATTGAATATTTATGTATTACTCGAAAATAGCATAAATAGGCATTAGAGTTAGGATGAAATTAGACATTATTTTGTAATTGGATTTTAAAATATTGTTTCCTGGATAGCTTCCTTTCTCACATATCCAGTGTTCTTCAAGAAAATTAGATGCAGCATAATATTAACAGAGGTAACATGAAGGGCAGCCTTATCATAGAACAGTATGCTTCAGGGCAGGACCAATTTGTCAGGTAAGTTTTGAAACAGGCAAATCATGGGATAACATTGCCTGGTTGTGGTCACCATAGAACTTTCACCAATAATTAGCATTAATGGGTAGAAGTGATAGTAATTTTAATTTAATATAATCCTTTGAATGTCTACTTCAAAATTATTACTGCTATTCAGGCAGGAACTCTTGCAAAGTAGAAAGATTTTGGTCAAATTAGTATTGAGTTAGAGGCTCCATGACTAACTTTCAATGGTTTTGTGTAAAGGATCACTGCATTAGGAAGCCAGATAGTGTCCCTCTGAAGTCATTACAACTCTGATAATCTGACTTGCCATTAATTCTAAGACTCTAAATGTGGCATTTCTTTTTTTTTTTTTTTTACTTGACTGCAAACTAGCCTTAAAGTGTTGTGTAGTCAAGAAGATTGTTTGCTTGATGAACAAAAGGAACTATTTTAATTTATAGGCTAAGAATTAAGAATAAGATAGTCTTTCTTGTACATTTCAAATATATTTTATAAGTATTGATCTTTTTAGTACTAGATTGCAGTTATGATCCCTGATTTCTAATAGATGTTCTCAATGCTAGGCAGATTGGCTTTTCTTCTGGATTCACATGTGAATAAATATGCTTCCCCCCCACCCCCTTGTTCTCTTATTTTGAATGTTTTTTTATGGAACAACAGAGTTTTTTACTTCTCTCAAAAGGCACAGTATCTTTTGAGAGTAGTAGTTTATTATTTCTTGACTGCATGGAATGTTATTTACATGTTTTGAATAAATTATCCTCCCATTTTTCTGACTCTGTGAATTGTATTTTGAATTCCTCCAGACCGTATGTGATTTCTCTTTCGTAGATGAAAATAGCATTTATGAATATTTGGAAGCACCTTTCATCCTTGAGAAAAGACCAGAGTCGCACCCCTATTCTCCAAGGCCTAAAACTTTTAGGGACTTCTTCCATGGGAAGCTAAAGGAACTTGGTCAACGGAAACACGGGGTCTGAGTTCTAGTGTGTTCTGATTGATTCTTACACTGTAAGGTGCACAGCATTGAAATCTTAGGAACTGCTGTTTCCTACCTGAATCATAGTATCTGCTGAGATTGAACAGAAAATCACTAAATGTTGTATGGGGTGGCATATTGGGGAGTTTCTTCCCTGCCCGAAAAACAGTAGAAGTGCTCAAATGACATCAAGCTTGGTTCAGAACTGCCACATTCATGAGGTTGGGGAAAGCTTGGAGAGGAGTATCTTTATTCAAATCATTCCTCTCTCCCTGAGAAAATTACCATTTTATCTTTGGCATCATTCTACTTGTAAAGTATTGCCCTTTAATATAATAGATATATTATACTAACGTCATCATTTATCAACTCTAATAAAAGACCGACAAGAAGGGGGGGGTGGGGAATCTCCAAAACTGTTTAGCATTCTTAGACTCTGAGGTAATCTTAGAAATATGTATAAATTTCCATCTGGGAATCAGCCTAACAGTGGCATTTGTGTGTGTCCATATGCGTGTACATGTGTGTGTGCGTGCACACATGTGCTTGCTTTGAGCCAGTTCAGGTATGGGGTCGGCTCTGAAACCAGAAATCAAAAGTTTTGAGAATTTAGTGTATTCCTTCAGCAAATTTATCAGAGGTCCTTTTAAAATAAAGGTTTATCTCATCTCATTAATTAGATACTGTCTTTGTTTCCTGGGCTCCTCAAGCAAATACCTGAAATGGGTCGGGTTAAACAATGGGAATTTATTTGCTGATGGTTCTGGGACTAGGAAAAAGTCCAAATCAAGATGTCACCAAGGCGATGCCTTCTTCCCGAAGGCTTGCTTTCTGGGGCTGGCTGCCGGTGGTCCTTGGCTTCTCTGTCACAAGGCAATGAACATGGGGGCCTCTCCTGGCCTCTCCTCCTCCTCTGGGTTCAGTTGACTTTCAGCTTCTTGCTTTCCATGGCTTTCTCTCTCCATCTGAATCCCATTCTGCTTATAAGAGACTCCAGCAATAGGATTAAGACCCATCCTGACTGAATTGGGCCCCACCTTAACTAAATTAAACTCATCAAAAGATACTACTTACAACAGGTACACACTCGCAGGAATGGATTAAGTTTAGGAACATGTTTTTCTGGGATACATCACTCAAAACCACCACAGACACTTGATATTAATTTTTTATAAAATATAAGAAAGTAGGACAATAATAAGACACATTTGCTATAGTTTAGTTATTTTAAAACAATACCTCAATGATCTGATTTGGCTATGAAAAGTTTGCTTCTTTTTCAAGCATCCCATTATTTCTCAATTAATAACTCTTGTAGAAATAAACCTCTTTTATACAAAATTAGTCATGTTCAAATAAATAAATCTATTAATGTGAGCTGCCATGTCTAATATAGTATCTTTCCATAGCAGGTGTTCAATAAGCACTTTTTAAATATTAATGGAATTCATGTCCTCAAATACATGTTCTTTTTGTACAGACTCACGTAAAGGTAAATTGCCCAAACCTAGGACAAGATATGACATCTGTCAAGTTTGTTTTATGTCTTTGTATAGTTTTGGTAACAAATAGGAATTTCACAGTCACAACAACAAACTCAGGTATGCAAAGATGTAACTATTTCTATAAATGCAGTTTAATTTCAGACTGTAGCTTAATTTCACCAGTCTGCCTAATTATAAACAACTTAGTTGATTCTCTCTCTCTTTCTGTTTTAACTCAGTAATCCCAGAGTAGAATTCAGTTATTCAGGTTTGAAATTCCCTTCCAGGCTCTTTCATCTTCTTTCTTGCCTAGGATGGATGCCCAGCTTGAAAGCAGATTGCAGGCACACTTATAAGGGTGAGCACTTTTCTTGCCTCCATTTTGTCTAGGCCCAAAACAGCCTGCCTATTTTGACATAATTTGTCCTGACTGCTCTTGGTAAAGGCAATGGCTTTTTTGCCCCTGAATGGTAACCTGGGAGATCTGTTTGATTTCTCTTAGTCCCTAGCCCTGCTCCCTGACATTGGTGATTCGCAGAAATGTAGCTGTGTTCTTCACTTGAATCCCACTCTTTCTCAGGTAAATGTGTTTTGTTGTTGTTGTTGTTGTTGTTTTTTAAAGATACTTGGATTACATAAATATTACATAAAAAAGTGGGGGATTCCCATATGCCCCACTCCCTCCCCCTCCCACACTTTCCCCCATTAACAACATCCTTCATTAGTGTGGTACATTTGTTACAATTGATGGACACACATTGGAGCATTGCCACTAAGCATGGATTATAGTTTACTGTTTTTTAATTCCTTATTGGAATATAGGAAGTTACTGTGCCCCTCCCAAAGGCTTTGGTGGCCTGTGGGGGCTTCTTCAGCCCTCCTGTGCTACACTTGCTCCCTACCCCATCCCAAGAATCCAGAATAGATCTGTGTGCCTCATTGGTCTGCCGTTCCCAGCATTTTCACACAAGACACTTCCACTCGGATTCTTCTCCCTGCAAGTCCCTGGGAAATTCTACTCTGGGTGCCCACTTCTGTCCCAGAATGAGGATCAGTGTGCAGGGCTCCTACGCTGCACATAATCTCCTTCCTTTTCAGTCTCTCTGCCACCAGGTGGAGGGGTCTTTTCCATTTACAACCCAAGAATGTATATGCCTTCTCTATATAGTTCTTACTGTGAATAGTCCTTTTGGCTTCCACATTGGGGTGTGAGCAGGGAGGAAGGGTTGGCATCTGAGCAATAGGGCAGCAAAGGGTAATTCTGTCAGTCCTTTGAAATGTGAAATATTGAATTAGGCCGATACCAAATAAACAAGGGGCCAGGCCCGCCAAGGCTGAGAATGCAATGGACAGAGTTAGTTAAGACATGGAGCCATGAAATTCTTGTTTGGAGAACAATAACGTATTGGGCCTGGAATGATCTTTGGGTAGAGTTTGTGGGAAGAGGTGAGACTAATTTGGAAGTTAGGAGAGGGTGCTGTGCCTTGAGTTTTTTGCTTCATCTGGTAGGCACACTTCAAGTGTGCTAAGCAGGCCAGTGATATGGTCTGCTGAGAGATGGCTCTGTGGCAAAATTGCAGATGGATGAGCGGGGTGGGGAAACTAGAAAGAGTGCAACCTAGAAGGCTGTTGCAATATTGAAAGAGATAAATGCTGAAGTCCAAAACTAGGGACAACTGAGAAAAAGATGAGGGGATCGATTTGAAAGGCAGTTTAGAGGTAGAATCAATAGGGCTTTGGGTGTGGGGAGCCAGGGAAAAAACATTCGTGACTGGGTAGATGATGCCTTTAACTAGCTTTAAGACACATTGATTTTGCATCTCCAATTTAAAGCCCTTTTATCTGGGAAATAATTTTCCCTGAAAGGGCCTGGCATAGGGTCTGAAAAGTAATAGCCTCACAATAAATTCTTTCTTTGGGGAAGAAAAACAAGCACCTTTGTTAACACTACAGTTTGGGCATTTTTTGTAACTAAACTAACCCGTAAAACCCTGGAAACCGATTGTGTTTAGAGCCTTACGATAACCCAAGGGTCCCCTTTTTCTGGAGAGTCTGACTGAGTCTTGGAGTAGGGGCAGCATAACGGAGAAGATGTGTCCTATTATTCTCTTTTTTTCTTTTCTTTTTTTCGGAGGTACTGGGGATTGAACCTGGGACCTCATACATAGGAAGCAGGCACTCAAACCACTGAGCTATACCCACTCTGCATTATTCTCTTGAAGGAAAATGGGTCAGGCCTACTTATGCTTTAGCTGAAACCAAAGTATTTAGTCCCAAGGCTCAGGGATTCTCATTATTGAAGTTTGCTTTCGTGGTTTTTGTTTGTTTGTTTGTTTGTTTTCCCCTTGGCATATATGATGCTTTAGTGAGTATTTAGTGATTTTTTTTCTTAAATAACTTTCTGAAAGATATTCCCAAGGCTTTTGTATGGTTTGTTCTTGTGCTTACTGAATTCCTAACTAAAATTTTAAAAACTAACCTTGGAATACCTCCTTTGTTAATAGAATTATGGCTATGTGAGAGAAAAATCCTTCCTATTAGAATCTCTCCTTAGTTCAACTAATATTTATTAAGAACATATTACATCATGGACTTTCTTAGGCATTGAGGATACAGGAGAAAACCAAACAAGCAAATACCCTTGCCCTCTTGGACTTACATTCTGGTGGAAGAGATAGGCAACAAAGAAGATAATAGTGCTAGAAGCTAATAAATTCAAAGGAGAAAAAAACAAAACAGGAATAAGAGATGGGAAGTGTAGGAGGGAGTAACATTTTAGATAGAGTAGTTTTTCTGTTTGTCCCATTTTTTAGCATTGTTCTCTTGGCTCTCTCAGAATATAAGCCGAGTCATGCAATGTTGAGCACCCAGGCCGGGGGGGCGGGGTATCCAGTATTCCAGCCCCAGCTCTACCAGTAGCTTGGAGGTAGTGAAAAGATCAGATCGTTTCCCAGAGCTTAATTCTCCTCATGTATAAAATAAGTTTCCTTTAACTCCATCTTTATTCTGTAAATTAACTTTAATTAAAAAAAAAAAAAAAAGCATTGTTAGAACCCAAGCAATCAAAATTTGCTAAAGTCTCTATTAGTTCCGTAATACTGCTCTCTATTACAGTACAAGCTCTATTATAAGACATCTTTCTTTGAGTAATATATGCGATTCTCTTTCCTTGTCTAGTATGCCCTTTGCTTTCCATTTGGTTATAGGACAAATTTACTTAGAAATTATCTGTTTAGAATGGTTTCTCCAATTTTTCATCAGTAAAAGAGAGACATGTTTAGAAAAAATTACTGATGTGGGGAACTTAGGGAAATAAATATATATGCAGGTATGTATGGGTATCTATGTATATGGAAAAACCTCTTCATTGGTAAAATATCTCTGTCAGTTACTAGTTTGCTATCTAGACTCAATTTTCTGAATGGAAAGTGTTTAATATGTATGTAGAACAGAAGTGAAAATGTCATATATTACAGAATCGGTTGACCTTTTTATAGATTGACAACTTCTCATTTTCCCTGACAAATACTCAATCAGCACTTTAGTCTATTAAGAGCAGAGCTCATTAACATGCATAAACTAGCAGCTTGATCTAGTTATAATGCATCTTTAATGTGTGACATGTTCAGCATAGTATAGCTACTTAGTCTTGTAATAAAAAGTAGAGTGGCCTCCAGTGATCAGCAAGGTTCTGCGATCAATTTAACCTGGATAAAATCTTTATCCATAACAACCATCATTAGAAATGACTAGCATTTCACTAATTAGCCTACCATTTACAACCCATAAGTTTCTCACAGATGGTAAATGTTTATAAACACCCACAGATGTGTGCCCAGCTGACTCTCAGTTATCCGCAGGAATAGGGGACATAGATAATTTAGATTCACTTACAATACAAACCCTCATTTTAGCTAGTTTCAATATCCTTTCTCTTTGGTCTTTTTACCACAGCTGCTAATGAAGTAGGAAATTAACTAATCTGATTTCAACTTTTCCTCTTATTGATGCACATAACCCTGATGAAAGCACTAATATGCACAAATTGGTCATGAGATGGCTGACAAGAGGGAGCAAATGGATAAGTGCAAACTTAGGTAAATGCACTGAACAATGAAGAATTGTTCATATATGCGTGTAGTTATGTGTTTAGTAAGAAATTTCAAGTTGCGAAGCCACAGCAAGCCATCCACTTCAACAGTATTAAACCTAACTTCCCTGGGACGTCCTTGGATGTCTGTTCTTAACCATCATTTCTTCTCAGATAAATCTTTCTGAAATTTAATCTCAACTTCTTCTTGTAATGCTAGCCTATTATCTCTGTCATAGTGAGGGAAGTTTAAGAAATGTAGACATAATAACCTGGAGGACCATGAAGTTACTTCTTTGCCTAATTTCCTTTGCTTAAAGAGTCTTGGCTCTTGCTCTTCTCTTGTTGGTTCTTAATAGAAAACTTTCATCATATTAGTGCTCTCCATTGTGCATTGAGATGTTCTTTACTTGTCCAGACAAGTTTAAAGGCAGTATTTGATGGAGCCCACACATAGCCAGGAGCCTTGTGGAGTGAAAGAAATCATTTACAGAATGAACTGTAAAGGTCAACCATTTTGCTTCCTAGTGATCTACAGACTGTGTAGCGTGTCTTCCAGACTGAGACATTCGTGCATTAATGCAAGTTATTTTCCAAGGTTTTCTTACTTGAGAACATAACTCTATTCCAATTTGTTGGAGAGAAAAATGAATCATTCCCAAACAGCAAGGGAGAAATATTCCAAGGTATATAAGGAAGAGGATATATAATGGATTAGATGATTATCAAAATTAGTGTTAAGAATTGAATGGTAGAAGAATATGGCACTGAAGAAAGTAATCTTGCTCCACTGGAATTATCCAACAGATCTGTAACTTTTCAGATAAATGATGCATCTGTTTTTTGGGTTTTTTTTGTTTGTTTGTTTTAATTTTAAACTTTTAATTGCAGCAACATATTTACAACTCAAAATGTACAATTCAGTGGTATTAATTACATTCACAATTTTGTGTTACCATCACCAACATCCATTACCCAAACTTTTTCGTCAGCTCAAACAGAAATGCTGCACCCGTTAAGCAACAACTCCCTCAAGATTTAATTTTTTTTTAAACTTGATGTATTAGTCTGCCAAAGAGGTGCTGAATCAAAGTATCAGAAATCTGTTGGCTTTTATAAAGGGTATTTATTTGGGGTAAAAGCTTACAGTTTCAAGGCTCTAAAGAGACAAACTGTAGGCTGGCATAGGCCTTGTCTCGCAGGGCTTCCTCTCTCTCAGCTAAAAAACTATCAGGTGAATGGCCCATTTCTTTTCCCATGGCCCCAGGATCAAAAATGACAGAGTTCTCTCTCTTCCTGCATCTTCTTGTTTGAGTGTATGCTTATATCGGCTCACCAAGAGGGTGGGGACTCAACCTGAGTTATGCCTTACTGATACAGCCGAATCAGAAACCCTAAATTGATTTTTTCAAGTAAACTTAATCAGAGGCTCCTCATTGATTTTATACAATCAAAGGGTATCACACCCAGAGAAATAGATTAGTTTACAAAAATAATCTTTCTCTTTTTGAGAGTCACAGAAATAATCTCAAACTGTCACATGCCACCCTCTGAATCCCAAAAAGATATCACAATATTTCAAAAAAACCTTAAATCATTTCAGTAGCAATGCTAAGTACAAAATCAAATCGCTATCAGTTATAGAAATACAGTTTGTCTTGGGTGAAAATTTCCCTCTGGCTGTAGCCCTGTGAAACTTACAAAATAAGTTACCTACTTCCAATATACAAATGAGACACAGACATAGGATAAACATTTGCATTAACACAAGAAGAAATTGGGAGGGAAACAATAGTCACAGGGACCCAAATGTTCCGAAAACCTGCAGGGCATACTCCATTAGATTTCAAAGTCTGAGAGTCATTCTTAAGATGATGGTTTCTTTTTGGCTTCAGGGCCTCATGGGGGTCCATCCTTTCCACAGGCTTGCCCAAAGGCCATTTTCTTGGTTCTACCCTCATCAAGCGTCTGTCCCAGACCTCACCCTCCAAGAACATTGGGGAGATGGCCAAACTTTCCCCAGTCTCTGGGGTAGAGTCTCAGCTCCCTTAGTACAGTGAGGTGGAGGCAACATTCTCCTTAATCTCTGGCACACAGGCCCAACCTCCTCAGAACAGTGAGGTGGTGATCTGGCCTTCCCTAATCTATGGGGAGTAGGCCCAATCCTCTCAGAGGAGTAGGGTGGTGATGTCACTCTCTCCAACCTATGGGGAACAGGCCTACCCCCATCAGAGAAGTGAGGTGGTGACCTAACTCTTCCCAACTAATAGAGAATGTGCTCCACCCTCTCTGTAGCCTGTAGTAGCCAAACTCTCTGAACAATGGCTGGAACATCCACCCTCTTCAAATGCTGGGGCAAACTCACCCTCTCCATATACGTGTGTGGGGTCCCTCTCCTGGCCCAAGGAGGTGTCTTAATTTCAGACCTCAGTTCCCATGGTTTTCCTCTTAAAGCCATTTTCCCTTCCATCTCTCCCCTCCACTGTCCAGGCTGACAGTGGTTTTGTTCATACAGATCTCGTGAAAAGATTGTTGGTTTAGCAGGGGTCCAAGCCATCGGACAGCAACACCTTCCACAAGTTTTTCCTGGATAACTGCATTTTTAATCCTGACTTACAAGTTCCAAGTTTAGTTCATTCCTCAGATGGGGCACTATCGTATGGGGGCTTGAATTCCAGAGGCTTGGAATTTCCAGAATCATTCTCTGGTTTCTTTGGGCCCAACAATTCAGTTTTCAACTTATCTCTTTCTTCTCACATTTTGCTGTAGGCTACAAGGAGAAGCCAGGCCACATTCTTCACATTTAGTTTGGAAATCTCCTTGGCTAAACGTTCAAGCTCCTCACTTTCAAATTCTTCCTTCCATCTAACATCAGGAGTCAATCTTGCTAAGTTCTGTGCAGTTTTAGAACACGGATCACCTTTCCTCCAGTTTCCAATAATAGTTTAATCATTTTCTTCTATTTTTTCCATCAAGCCTCTCACAATTCTTCTAAAAAATACCCCTTACTCATTTATAAAACCATTCTAGCATTTTTGGTAATTGCGATAGACTGTACCCCCACTTTCTTCTGGCTTGAACAGGTAATGTTTATTGTCAAGAGCTCCTGTACTAGGAGGGTGGCCGCCATGGTAACTGACAGAAGAGACAGACTGGTAGGCAGTAGGTATAAGCCTGTTAACCCAGCAATTCCTGAGACTCAGAGGATGGGTCAGCAGCTACTCCTTCCTCTAGGGTCCCCACTCACTGAACTATGTTCTTACGGATGCTATAATAAGGAAATTCCTTTTGCCACTTTACTATGTTGCTTCCCCTTTCCCTAGATCCCATGTTTTCCTCTTTCTTTTCTCCCTTATTTTGCAAAAACACACCTTGCAGTAGCTTTCTAGAAAGGGTGCATAGAAACTTTATGTTTATATTTTTAGGCTTTCATGTCTGAAAAAAATGTCTATTTCCTACCCTTAATTATTGGAAATATAAAGATTTCTTCATTGGAAATAATTTCTCTTCTGGAATCCAATGTTGCTGTTGAGAAGTCCAGTTTCATTCTGATTCCTTTCCTTTTTATGTGATCTGTTTTAGATTGCTTATTTGTTAACTTTCTGAAACCGTTAAGATTTTCATTTTATCCCACGTTTTCAGAAATATTGTACCTTGGCATGAGGAAAATGGAATAGAGGAAAGAGTTCCTACCAGGTCACTCATGTATCTTTTTCCACCTTCCCTTTACATTTAGATGGTTCCCAACACCATGTCTTCCCTGTTTCAATCATTTGCACTTCCAGAGTGCCACTAGCACCTATGAGATAAGGAAAAAGCCTTACCCTGATATTTCCAGAGCCTTTCTCATGGTCTGGCCCACAGTGCTGAACATGTGTTTTTTTGTAATATGGAAAGGACTTCCGAAGAGATTAGCCTTTTTTTTTTCCCCTGGTCAGAGTTCAAGAACAGAATTTCCAGCTAACTTCTAGAAGTTATGAGGTGTTCCCTGCTAGCATCCTTCAATCACATATACAAATGGAAACTCTTTGTCTTCTCCAACCTTTGTCCCCCACTGAAATCAATATTTTTAATATTTTTCCTTTCTTCTGTGATTTCTGTTCCTTTAGTCATTGATCCCAGAGGCCTCAGACATATCTGACTCCCTGCTTAGAACATCCACCCTCTGCCTGTCCCCATGTCCTATTGATTCTACTTTAGAAATATCTCATCCTTAACTCTCCCATATCCATTTCCCTTGCCTCTGTGTGGTTTCAAAATATCATTTATGTATTAAACAAGGTGATATGTTAGTGAGACATAAAAAAGCCTTAACTATTGCAGCTTGTCTGTTTATCTAAAAGAGTTTTCACAGCAGGAGAGAGGCTCTAAATATTTTGAATATAAATTGACTTGTAGTTAAAGAAATTGATTTCTAGTCTACAATAAAATGTATCTAAGTTTTCTTTCTCTGGTTTGTATTAGAATAATGTAAATATGAATTATTTAAGCTTCATGATCCCTCATCTTTGGCGTTCTTTCATGTCTTTTGCTTTTGTGCCTGATATTCCTTCTGCCAGGAAAGTTCTTCCCTTCCGAGTCCTGCCATAAGGCCTGCTTGTTCTCCAGGTCATCATCCACTAGAAGCTTTACATCTCCAGTAACACTGTGCCCTTCCTTCCTAAACTTAACATGCTTTTCTGCCTCTTGAAAACCAAAAACATTTCTTGTTAGCCCTTGGGGCCTAGCTAGCCTCAGTACCTAATAATGCCCTGGTTCATGGTAGGCCCTCAGTAAACAGGTGCCATAAGAATATTCTAAATGCATATGTTTTTGTATTTACGAATTTTTTAACTTTTTATTTTGAAATACTTTCAAACTTACAAAACAATTACAAAAATAATACAACCTATATAGAATCTCCAACATACCACTCTTCCCCCAGTTCCCAAATCCACCAATTTCAATATTTTACCACATTATATCACTATACCACATTGTATCATTATATCTATCTGTTGGCCTGTTAATCAATCCATTTTCTGAACTCTTGAGTATACATTTCCTTGAACACTTAATACTGTCATGTACATTTTCTAAGAACAAGGATATTTACTTATGTAATGAACTTAAGTGTAATTATAAGTTCAAGAAATTTAATATTAATATAAAGTTTACAGTCTATATTCCAATTTTTTCATATGTATCAAAATTGTTCTTTAATTGTGGCATCATATATACAATATAAGCGTTCCCATTTCAACCACTCCTAAGCATACCATTCACTAGGATTACTCATATTGACACAGTTGTAGTACCTCCACCACTTCCATTATTAAACCTTTCCCATCTCCCCAGACAGGCCCCTACACCCTTTGCACATTAATTCCCCATTCCCCTACCTGCCACCCCTGGCAAATTGTGCTCTAATTTCAGTCTCTATGAATTGTATGTTCTCCATTATTTTCTGTACAGTTACCATGGGGCTTAAGTATAACATCTTAAATCTATAACACTCTTCATTTGTTTAGATACCAGTATAACTTCAATGGTATGCACAAACTATGTTCCTTTGCCCCTCCACTCCCCCACTTTTATGTAGTCTTGTCACAAATTGCATGTTTATACAGAGTCCAAACCCACTGATTATTCATTACATTTTATGCAATTGCCTTTTAGATCCGGTAGGGAGTAAAAAGTGGAGTCACAAACCAAAAATACAGTAGAACAGGCATTGATATTTACCCATGCAGTTACCCTCACCAGAGATCTTTATTTCTTCATGCAGCTTTGATTTGTTGTCTATTGTTCTTTCCTTTCAACCTGCAGAACTCTCTTTAGCATCTCTTGTAGGACCATTCTAGTGGTGATGAACTCCTTCAGCTTTTATGTATCTGGGAATGTCTTAGTCTTGCCCTCATTTCTGAAAGACAGTTTTGCCAAATATAGAGTTTTGGGTTGGCAATTTTTGGCTTTCAAGCACTTTAAATATGCCATCCCTTTGCCTCCTCACCTTAAGTTTCCAATGAAAAATCGGCACTTAATCCGATTGCGGCTCCCTTGTATGTGACATGTTGCTTCTCTCTTGGGACTTTCAGAATTCTCTTTTTTAAAAAAAAAATTTTTAAACAAATCAATTTTATTGATACATATTAATAAAGCATACAATTTATCCAAAGTGTACAATCAATGGTATTTAGTATAATCACATAGTTGGGCGTTCCAGAATTCTTTTTTTTGTCTTTGACATTTGACAGTTTGATTATAATAGGGTATGGTATGGGCCTATTTGGGTTTATCCTTTTTGGAGTTCACTGAGCACCTTGTATGTGTATATTCATGTCTTTCATTCAATTTGGGAAGTTTTCAATCATTCCTCCTTTTAATATTCTCTCTGCTCTTTCTCTCTTTTCCTCCTGGGATTCCCACAATGCATATATTGTATGTTAGATGATGTCTCACAGGTATCTCAGTCTCTGTTCACTTTTCTTCTTTCTCTTTCTGTTCCTCAGACTGGATGATTTCAATTGTCTTATCTTCAAGTTCCCTGCCAGCTCCAATCTGCTGTTGAACCCCTCAGGGAATTTTTAATTTCTGTGACTATGGTCTTCAGCACTGTTTGCTTCCTTTTCATAATTTCCATCTCTCTATTGATATTAACCTTGTATTCCTCTATCATTTTCCTGATTTCCTTTAGTTCTTCCTCCATGCTTTCCTTTAGCTCTTTGAGCATATTTAGAACCATTTTTCAAAAGTCTTTGTCTGATATGTCCCAGGTCTTTTTGTCCTCATTAATAGTTTCTAATGTTTTAATCTTCTCTTTTGCCTCAGCCATTGCTTCCTATTTTTGTTTTGTTATCTTTTGTTTAAACCTGGACATTATGTTATTTTAATGTGTTTTTTGATGGAATTTAGACTCTGTGGCATCTGTTCCTTAAAATTGTATCTAGCTAGTGTTTTTACAGAGGTTTTCTTGAATGCCAGTACCCAGGAGCTAACCATAAAGGAGAAAAAAACACCTTTCCCAGTTTTCCATATTGACCTGCTAGAGCACTCTCCCTCAGAATTTATCCATACAAAAAGTTTAGAGAATAGCTCCAGGCCAAAGTGTAGGGACCCTCCCTGATCCTTTCTGGGCATGTCTTTTCTTGGGCAAGGCCCAGTAGCCTTAGGAATTCCCTTGTTTACTGGGATACAAATGTTCCCTCTTCCCTAGGAAACAGTTTCTTCATGGTCCTTGGTACCATACTATATATCCTACAGCCAGCAATCTCTTGCCCCAGGCAGACACTTCACTACTCTCCCACAGCATTCTTAAATTCTGGGATGGCAAGTCCCGCGCAGGCCACCACCAGACAGATTGAGCCAGATATACATGCTGCCAATATGTGCACAAGGGTTACTTTGCTCACTCCAGAACTGGGTCCAGGGAGGGATTCAATCTGGGAGCAAAGGCTGACTCCACTCTGAATTGGTATGAGGTGAGGGAGATGCTAGGCAGGGCTCCACAAATCCTACTGTTATTGTTTGTTTGTTTGTTTTTTAATATACTTTTTTATTTTTATTTTTCAAAAGATACTTAGATTACATAAATGTTACCTACTGGTTCTATTTATTAATTTTTCAAAATATTTATTTATTTCTTCCCCCTCCCCCCTCATTGTTTTGGGATCGCTGTTTGCTATCTGTGTGTTCTTCTGTACCTGTCTGTCTTGTCTTTAGGCGGCACCTGGAACCAATCCTGGGACCTTCCAGAGTGAAGAGGGGCTGCTCAATCTCTTGCGCCACCTCAGCTCTCTAATTTGCTGCATCTCTCATTGTCGCTCTTCTGTCTCTTTTTGTTGCGTCATCTTGCTGTGCCAGCTCTCTGCGCGGGCCAGCACTCCTGCGTGGGCCAGCTCTCCACTCAGGCCAGCTCACTTTTCACCAGGAAGCCCTGGGAATCGAATCCTGGACCTCCTAGATGGTAGATGAGCCATCTAGGCTTGAGCCACTTGAACCACATCCGCTTCCCACATACTGGTTTTAAGTAGCCTTTTTCTTGATTTAGTGCTCACCCTGTCAGGGCCTTTGAGAAAGATAAAGATGTTTCTGCTAGTTCTTGCTGGTTGCTCAAAGCTTCTCTAGGTGGACAGAGCCCTGAAGCATCTCACTCTGCCATCCTGATCAGCGTGGACTCTAAATGCATTTTTAACATTTGAAGTTACATCTTCATTGTATGTCCCCATCTTACACATTAGTTTTATTTCAACACTCTACTTGTACAGCAGATTAGAGTTTCCTTAGAAATGATGTTATATGTGATTATGTCCATAACTAAAGACATAATCAAATATATAATAAAAGGCTTATTTAATTTATAATGTATCTGAAAGAGTGCTTGAAATATTTCATTAGCACATTTTCATAAACTTTTTATAGTTCACTGTGAAGTTCATTTATTTATTGTATTTATTTCCCTGTATTTTTATATCACTTAGCAATTTCCCAAGTGCTATCATTTGTATTATTTCATCAAATTCTCTCATTAACCTTAGATAGGTATTGTCTCTATTACAGGTCAGGAATTATTGTACAGTTAGTCCACCGTTACAGGGGTAGTTAGTTGAGAGCACACTGGTCTTCTTACTCCAAGTACTGCATTCTTTTTTTTTTTTTTTATGCCAAGTGGGAGCACAGAAGGAGGAGCAGCATTGGCTTGGGATACAAGAAGAGTATATAGGTTCCAGGTGGAGAGTAATGGAGAGGAAAAAGAATATTTGTGGAAAACCACAGGTAGTTCCTTTTGGCTGAAGAAGTAATTGCAATAGTTGAAAATGAAAGAAAAGTTGGGAAAGAAATTGGATTCATAGTTGAGGTCTTTGAATGGCAAGTGCAAGAGTCTGGACTTTATAATGTAAGAACTGAGAGACGCTGAATATTTGTGACAGGGTTAGTGAAAATTATAATTTTGCTTTAGGGCATATAATGTATGGAATGAATTAGAATTATGGAGAAACTGGAAGAAAAGTGACTAGGCAACTTATGTAATATTTTAGGTGAAAAATAATTCATTACTGACCACCAACATAAACTCCAATAAGCAAAGAGAACAGTGGGTCCATTCAGGAGATATTGGGGAATTTGAATCAACAAATTTTGCAACTGAATGAATTATGATACAATGGAAAAGGAAGAAACAAAGATGTGCTGTTTACATTGGTAGTGGGAATTCATTCCCTCTGCTGTCCATTTCTGGCCTTTATTTTTTTTCATTATTAGTCCTTTCAACTGACCAGATCAGTGCCCCATTTATTTAGTCAACATATATTTATTGAATACCTTCTATCTAATATTAGCATTTTGCTAGATGCTAAAGATAAATGAAAGCCACATTCCCTCCTCAATGAGCTACTTATTGTGAAATGTTTCAAACACTATTCTAGTACTAGAGACAGTCAAGTAAACGATATAATATTGTAGAGGATTTATTGCTCTATCTACCATATGCCATGAGGACATGGAAAGATACCCAGTTCAGCCAGTTCTCTTGATGGAGAAGTAGGAGGATAGTCTTTGTAGAGAATAGCATGTTCCAAGGCATAGAAGAGTGCACACAGAACTGTGAATAAGTTGTGCAATGAGCCCAAATATGCTAGCATCTGCCTCCTAAGAACAAGTGGAGCATTCTACCTCATGACAATATAATTTTCACTCAGGAAAATTTACATTGGTTTGTTTTTTTTTAACAATCCATCAGCTAATCAAGGATTGTGTATTTCATTTAGTTATCATGTCTTTTTAGTCTCCTTTAATCTAGAATAATAGTTCTTCTGCCTTTTCTTTTTTTTCTTCTCTCTCTTTTCCCTCTCTTAGTCTTTCATGATATGAACAGTTTTTAAGATCCCAGACCATTTCTTTCATGGAATGTCCCTCACATTGGATTTGTATGATTGTTTCATTTTATTTATTTATTTATTTGCAATTAGATTCAGAAGAAATATTTTTATGCAAAATATTGCATAGGTTATGTTGTGTCCTTCTAGTGCATCACTTCTGGAGGCAATTGATGTCAGTGTGACCCATTATTGATGATGTTAAATTTGATTATTTGGGTTAGGTGTCATCTGCCAGATTGTTCCTCATCCTGTACCACCCCAAATTTACCCAAAATTTTTTGCAACTATTAGAGAAAAACAGCGCTCACTGGGAGGCAGAGACTGACAATTGCAGGCAGAAAGCTTAATTGGAATCTCTCCCAATGGAAGAAGTCTGAAGAATAGACTTCACCCCCTGGCCAGGATGGCAGGGATCTGAAGAGAGACTTCATCCCATCTCCAGAGGGTGGTGGATATAGTACATCAATAGGCAATAGGCCTGGAAAGGGAGTAGAGCCTGGGGCCAAATGGCCAGGGGGTGTAGGCTAGGAGGTCTTGGAATCTAGGAAGGGTTGGTGGTGCTTGGAGGGGAAGGTGGCCCTTATCTGCTCCACTTTGTTTATTCTTGGGAGGGGATGGGCTGTGATGGCTTGCTTAATTGGTCAGGTGGGTTTTCGATGGAGGCTGCCTTTCCTCAACGTACACCACAGGGGCATTGAGTCAGGTCCTATGACCTGTCAATCATTGCAAACCTCTTAAGGGGGAAACTCTTAACAGCAACCATTGATGATCCTTGCCTGTATCAATTCTTACTATGTGAGTTGTATTATAATGATTTTTCTATTTCCCTTGTTTCTTTGACATGTATTATTTGACATTCTTCAATAAAGAAGTGTTTTCCTTTCTCCCCTTTTAAATTTATTACTGTTATTATTTTATTATTATCAGTATGAATGTATAATACTTTTTTTTTTCAATGTGTGATAATCCATTCCAATCATTACTATTTTATTCTCAAAACATCCTTAATTTGGCCACGGCAACCCATCAATCTGGCTCTTCTGACCTTTTGACACACCTCTGTCTTGTTTTTGAGCATTTTTTATTTTCTGGTACAACAAAATATTCCTGGCTCATTTCACTTTCTCTGCCCTACCCCTAGAATCAGCCATTTCTCCAAGTGTTCTGGTTCCTTTTTGTGAGTAATGGTATTTAGAAACCAAAATTTGAGGGCTAGGAGTACTTATTTGCTCCCATGATATCATCGTTTCTGTCCTCTTTTGGTATACAAAGCTAGGAAATATGTGTGGTTTTTTGTTTGTTTGTTTTTTAAAACCAGTAAGCTCAAATTAATATCTTTTAATCCAATCCAATACTTTATGGTTCTTCCTCTCTTTCTCCAGTTCCATATTTGTATATCATTTTCCCACAGTGACCACCCACCCCTGTTAACAACATTAGCTTATTTATCCATCTGCTCAATCTTTAATATATACACAGTAGTTTCAGAATCATTACATCAATACCATTACCAACAATAGACTTACTAAGGAAAGTTCAAACAATGTAGTTTTTTTTGTTTGTTTTGTTTTGTTTTTTCCGTAAACTGCGTGGCATTAAGGGTATTCAAAAAAGTTACTTGCATTCTTATTTCCCCTTCTTTAGAGTTAATGTTAGCAACACTATATACAGGTTCATTCATTTGTTTGTTTGATTTCAACTTTAAGGTGTTTCCTTTTTTCTCATATTTGTTTTTTTTAAGGGTTTTAGTTTTTTTTTAATGTTTCCTTTTACTAATAAAATATATTCACTATCTTAAATATTTGGCATTACCTGTAGCTCTTTTTAGGAAAAGTACAGTTGAATTACAATGTAAATTTTCAAAGATAGGTAGGTGGTTTCTTTACTTATTAAAGTAACTGAAATATTTAACACATTTGAATTAAAATAGCTATCAAACCACCTTAGAATTAAATTTCCATGTAAATTAACAACCTCCAAATACTCTATTTTCTACCCACCTTTTCTTGATAACACCTACAAAGTTTGGTACTGTTCTAAAAATATGAAACAGAACCAGATGGAAACAGGATCCATATTTATATTTTTATATCTGTTATAAACTGTAAATGACTGTGTTATTTGTACTCTACTGCACTCATTTGTCAACTGTTCTCAATAAAAGGATTGCTTCTTAAAAATGAAAAAAAAAAAAAAAGAATAGAAATATAAAGGAAAATAGTTTTCCATTACTTTGGACATAGTTTTATACCATACTTACAGTTTCATAGGGAATGCCTGCAAATAACCTCTTTTTAGGGGCAAAAAAAGTGTTCAGAGTTTCCTTGGATTCTTGTTGGACCAGCAGTTTTGCTGTCAGATTTTCTCTAGGTTCTTGGCTAAGCTACAAGAAATGAATTTTGAGAGCAAGCGGGGTTAGTTAGGCCAGTAATTTATTAAGGAATGGTGAGAAGAGAAATGGGAGAAAATAACAGATCTTGGGTCCCAGGTAGAGAGGAGGGAGCCAAAGAATAATAAAGAGGGTCATATTCACATTACAGTTCTCCATTATAGATTATAAATCCCCAGGTTTACTTGTGTATTGATCCAGGTGGGGGCGAGGGGTGTGAAGAAGGGCAGAATAGGGGGCAGAAGGCAAGAGCAGGGGAAAAAGGCAAGACGAGAGAGAAGGGACAGTTTCGGCCTTTGTGCTTGTTTTTGAACCATTAGTTATTCTGCTATTGACAAGGGAGGAGTCCCAGCTGTTTGCTGTTTGGATTGATTACCCCACCCATCAATCCCCCAGGAGGGCCCAATGATAAGGCCCCTGGAGAATATCCAGGGTTTCTCCTGGCTTCCGGAGGAAATCTTGTTCCGAATGGGATTCTCGCAAGTTCTTCCAGCAGCCATCTTGGGGGTATCAATGTCCAAGTGTTTAATGGTGGCAGTTTTTCTGCCAGGTTCCAGATCCATCTATTGATTGCCTAACTAGCCTGATTCTTTTTCTTTGCAGATTTTTATCCCACTTCCTTTGATTAACATTTAGCATAGATGACTATAAATAGCTGTAAATTTACAAAAATAATTTACTGTTGGGAGAATTCTCCATATAACCACATCCTTCATTAATTATATAAAAAACATAAACTTTTATCATAATGAGATACCACCCTTTAGATCTTTGAGAGCCTCTTTTGGTTTACTTTTCAATAAAGAAGATCAACTTTTCATTCAGCCTGCAAAAGTTTGTAATGGTTGTTCTATGTCACATTGAATTAGGGGATAATTATCCTCTAATTGGAAAAATCAGTTGTTGGGAGCATGTTCACCGAAGTTAGCATGGAAATATAATTTTCTACAATGAGTTCGGATAGCAGAATCTCAATAACAACAACAATTTTCTCCAACACCTGGTCTATTTTAGAATAGGAGCTGATGCCTAGAAAATAACCCACTACTTCTACAAGGGAAATGTGATTTATGATAACCTGAAATACAGATATGCCTAGAACCATATTCCATTTAAAGTGATTGTGCTGCTGGACTATAAAAGCAGTGCTCTGAAGTGAATCAGTGGAACTTGGCCCTCTTTAGAGGAGAGTAACATGGGCACTAATGAGACAGATTTCATTAAAAGACAGTTGATTTATGATAGAGTTAAAGTCCTATCTTATTTCGAAATTGCTGGTTTAGCCCTGGCATCTGATCTTTTCCCCCCCTACCATTGCCATCACCAGTTTCTGTGTATGCTTTGACATTGCTATGGTAACCCTGAGGGCTGATGGAATTCCCTGCATCTCTTTTCACAGAGGGTGATGAGACAGGAGTGATGGATAGTCTGCTGGAGGCCTTGCAGTCTGGGGCTGCCTTCCGCGACCGAAGAAAAAGGACACCGAAGCCGAAAGGTGAGCACTACACTTGTTTCATGTTGCTTTCTAGGGAACTATTACAAAGAAGAGCTCTTTTTAAAAAAAAAATTCTTTTAAAATCATGTGTCAAGAATACAGTGCTCTGGTCAACAACTGTTCAGAAGTATCATATGTTTGCTTAATCCTTCCCTTGCAGTAACAAATAACAGAGATGCAGTCTAGTTGGCCTATGTCAGTAGCATATTAACAAAATCAGTGCACTGAACCTAGAAAATCCTGATTAGTGTGACAAGTCTCATCTAAAGAACTATTCATACCTTATCCCAGTGGAGTTTACAGTAGCATAATTAAATAGAGAGTAAAAGTCATACCATCATACATTTTCAAGTATTTCAGGGTATTGAAGCATTGCTTTGCTTCCAGAAATACTTAACCTTAGAAGAAAGTCTAATAATGTTATACTCTTAAGATGAACAGACCTCTATAGTAAAGTTTCTTTTTTTTTTGTTAAACAGATACTCAGCGGAGTCTTAGTCCAGTCTCTCAGAGGCCTGTTCTGAAAGTTTGTAACCATGGTAATAAACTGTATTCATAATTTGCACATTCTTCTTCTCTACTTTTATCCTGTTAATCTGTGATATTAGTAGGCTGCTGTGAAGTTCTCAAGTTTCACTATAGCTAAAATAGTAAAGATGTGTGGATATACATAGTTACTACAAGATCGTGTGCTATTTTCTATCTTTATATCCTGTCTTGAGGTGGTGTTTTAAGCACGAGATTTTTTTTAATTATTTGAAGTTACCTTCACACCTTTATGATCAGTATTGTCCATTGCACCTGTTTCAAAATCAATGTGCTCTTTTAATACAATTTTAAGTAGTAGATTTACTTTATATCAAGATACAATTTAAAATATTGACTCTGTTACCTGTTTTATCTATCTATTTGTTAGTGCAATTTGAGATACTGTGACCAGTATTTTGGTAAAATCATAAATACAGATGAGCTTTATATGACATTATTGTAGAAAGATGTGTTTTTAAAAAATTGAAAGAAAATGAATTTATAATAATTTGGGCTCTGATATTTATCTGAGACTGACTTCAAAAATCCCCAACTCCTACCCACCCAATCTCATGGAGCCCTCACCCTCTCTCTGTTCAGGGTGCCATTTCATGTTCATCGGGCTTTATTTACTTTGACTCCCTTTCCCTTGATGTTATGTATTAAGGAGTCCTGCTTAGTTTGCATAGTCAGAACCACATTCATCCATTCTGATTGCCATTTATTCAGAGGGAGATTGTCACCAAAGTTTGCCATATTTATAAAAGGAAAAAATACTTGAAAGATTTCATTCAAGGGTGTTTAGGTGGTGCTGATGGGTTAATTTCTAGATCTATGAATGTATGACTGATTAAAGAAAATTTTAGGATGACCTAAAAAAATTTATGAGGTAAGTAAGAAAAAGACTTGGATGTAGTAATATCTTAATAGCTGTGTGGATCTTGACTGACCAAGGTAAAGCGTGTCTGTGTGTGTGTGTGTGTGTGTATACAAGGTGCTTAATAAATGAGAGCAAAGGTTAAAATCTATAGCAGAATTTTATATAGGTCTTTTGACTCCTTTCACTGGTATGTTGTTGTTTTTGTTTTGCTTCCCCCTACTTTAACAATAGGAAAAAAGACTTGTAATAAGTCAGAGAAATTCATTGTGGATCATTAAGTAATTCCTAACTTTGGGTTTATGATTTAGAGTCATTATGATATACTAAATCATGGCAGAAGGAGTAGAGCGTAGAGCTGTCCTGGACCTGAGAGATGATTTTGTTTTGTAGATGAATAAATGGGAACCTAGAAAGCCTAAGACCTTCCCAAGAGTACAGAGCTAATTAGGGACACAATTGTGATCATAGTACAATTTTATTCCTATTATATATTTTTTTATTATGCATAGGTACTTGGATTTTTTATTGTTCATAAAATATATTAATCACCAAGTCAGACCCCTCTGTAAATCAAAGAGCCACAACCAAACAGAATGATGGTGATATGATTATAATGGGACATGTATATACCCATACTTTTAAAAATGAATATTTTAGGTATTGTTTAGGAAAAATTATTTAAGGTAACTTTGTGCATTGGCCTTGGGGAGCCCAGTCCTTCTGTAAGTATAATGTTAGTAAAGTAAGCCAAAATGGCTCAACTGTAATTACTTCTAAACTGTGATATTTCCATCCGTTATATAAAAGCAAATGAGCATTGCATTTCTGGCTTTTCTAAAGCCAATATATACTGTCTTGTTCTGAGGCTATCGTGATAACGGACCTAGTAGATTAGATAGCAGGCTAAAGGAGATATGTCATAAAGATCAAATTCTTTCTCTAATATAAATGTAATGGGTTAAAGCATTTGTAAAAATTATTTTTGTTGATATTTTGTTGTGTTTGCCCTTCGCGTTTCTAACCAAGTGTAAAGAAATCCAAATGACCAAATTAATCTTTAAGAACTGTGTATATAAAGATAGATTGATTAGACTAGACTTTGAAAAATGCAGGATTTGGTTAAGGCAAATTTCTTCATTGCAAAAAGAATCATAGTCATTTTTAAATAAAAAGAGTTCATTTTATAACCCTTCTATTTCTGAAAATTACTTTGTTTTCTTCAAAAATGCTAGCCCTACAATTAAACCATGCAATTGAAGTGTAACATTGAACCTATTTTTTTTTTAATTTGCTTTTATGCACTTAAAAGGAAGTAATGTCTGACATTTGTATTTCCTACAAGTATACAGTAGTTGATATTGATGTCATAACTTATGAGTTTGAAGATTTTCTACAATTATTTTTCAATTCTTTTACTTATTAAGTAAAACAATGATAACAATGATAAGAATATGTTTATATTTATTGAGCTTCCTAAATGCCAAGCCCTGTGCTGAATGTTTGATATGTATCATCAGTAATCTCAGTAATCCTATTGGATAGTTAATTTTAATCTCTATTTCCTAGTTGGGAAAAGAAAAACAAAAAACAACAACACAAAAAACAACCAAAAATTAAACAGATTAAATAGGTTGCTTAAAGTCAGGCAACTGAGTTTTGAACCCGTGCCTGTCTGACATCAGAGTCCAACTCTTAAATGCTCTGCCATGTTGCTCTCTAAATGCAACTACTTGAATCAGTATTGAATTCCTTTGCTATCCATAAGCTGATTGATGAGCCAGGTGTGTATATTTTTCTTTTCTGACATAAGGTTGAACTATTGAAATAAAACCTCTCAGAGAAGTTTTGTAGCCTCTGGTGTGCCTCATCTCTTGCTCCTAGCTTTAAGCACTAGAGAGCACTATTTTCCTAGTCTGAGACTTGGATTATATCTGGAATTAATGATGTCCACTTTTGAGTTTAGAGTGAAAGTTTACTTTTTATAGTTTTTCATTTTATTTCTTAATAAACTTTGTGTTAAAACATCTAATTCTAATAAACTTATATTCTATTAGAAAGATCATATAAAATTTAAGTTTAAGAAGTGAATATCAAAAGACCCAATTTAGGTTTATCTGCAATTTTAACCCTTCATTGTCTGTATTCAAGTATGCCTTTTAAAAAAACAACACATAGCTAAAATTCCAAGCATCTTAGATTGGTTTTTTTTTTCCCTAACTTTTATTTCATAATTAAAAAAAAAAATAAAAAATCCTGGTTAAGCATCTTCTGGGACTCTGGGGCTGAAATGCCCCAGTATGTATTTTGGCAAAAGATGACCTTGAGCATTCTAACTCCTATGAGCTTCAGAAGACATAAGCACAGAAATCATACACACTGAATAATCCAGCCCTTCTGATGTACTCTAAACCCCTACCAAAAATACTTTAGTTAAAACCTTTACTTGAGGGGAACTGTTGTGGCTCAAGTGGTTGAATGCCTGTGTCCTGCATGGGAAGTCCCTGATTCAGTTCCTGGTGTCTCCCAAAAACAAAAACAAACAAAAAACAAATCTTTACTCGGATTATGTTTTGCTTTGCTTATTGAGCCTAGGCAGAAATTGTGTATTTGCTTTTTCTCCTTGTTAAGACTTCATTCATTCATTCAGCAAAATTTGTTGAGCACTTGCTCAGCACATTAAAATATGGTGATGAGGCACCGTTTTTACCCTCCAAGAATTCACCATCTACTTGGGAGACAGACCAATAAAAATTCCCATACATTTGGTAAATGCCATGATAGAGGTAATACACAAAACTTAGGGAAGACCAGGAAGAAGCACCTGATCCAGACTTGGAGGTGAGAGCAGAGTCCTTCTAGAAGGAACGAAAGTCCAAGCGGAGTTTTAGTAATGAGTAGAAATGAACCCATCTACCCACGGGAAAAGGTGAACCAAGAAGCAGTAGCAGCATGGTCTGAACCCCATAGAACTATATTTGTCTAATAAAACCCCTGTCTTCCCATTTTGCAATGTCTGCCACACTCTCCATGAGTTCCATCAGAACAGGAGCAAGGCAATAAAGGAAGATATCTGTTTTGCTTACTGCTGTGACCTGGATCCTTAGAGTCATTGGTGGTAGACACATAAGTGTTTAGTAAGAATGTATTGAATGAACAGATGTGTTTATGTTTAGGCTTAAATGGAACAATTGCAGTATATTGAGGAGCAAAATCAGGTCTGTGAATGTTACTCAAAAAAGTGGGATTTAATATGCCAGTTGCAAACTCAAACACCTTTAAACAACCTCTTATCTTGTCCTTAAAATGTTCTCTGTCATCAGAAGAGGATGTTGGCTCATCATGGGTCTGTGCTCCCCAAGGTTGTTGAATTAGATATGGAGGATGGGATTCACTCTTGACAGGATTATTCCCTCTTTAGAAGTGCTGGGATACTTATTATTACTTATATTTCTTTCCCTTGATTAGTCAAGCAAAGTTTAACAACAGTAAAACAAAAGAAGAAAGCCTCTCTTGAGTACAGGATATTATCTCAGTTCTTTACTCATCACAGTACATACCAAACCTACAGATTTTCTATACTCTGGACTGGAAAAAGGAACTGTAGAGAAGAATTAATACTGAGAGTCTGATGCCTATTCAAGGAATTTAGACTGTTGAGGATTTTTGAGGATTTTTGAATAGGAAGATGACATATCTAAGCAGTTTACATAGATCTGAAATGACAAATACAAGAGCGGAAAGAATTGAAAGGATTGAGTCACCTCAGTGCCAACAAGGTTTGGGTAGAAAGGATAGGGAAAGAGTCAAAGAATATATCAAGGTTTGGGGAAAGAAGCCAGACCTAGAGTTTTAGGTTAAGAAATTCTGATGAAGAATTGCTAAGCTGTGTAAGCAAATGGGCTGCCTGAAGGAGAATCTTTTTATTTATTTATTTTTAAGAAGCTTTACATTACATAAATATTACATTAAAAATATAGGGTAGGGAAGCAGATGTGGCTCAAGCGGTTGAGCTCCTGCCTCCCACATGGGAGGTTCCTGGTTTGGTTCCTGATGCCTCCTGAAAACACAAAAATAAAACAACAAGCAAAACAAATGAGAAAAACAACTCAAGGAAGCTGATGCAGCTCAGTAGTTGAGAGCTGGCTTCCCACATGCAAGGTCCCTAGTTCAATCTCTAGCCCCTGGTACTCAAAAAAATTAAAAAAAATAAAAATTAAAAAAAAAAATATATATATATTTATATGTACATATATACATATATACATATATGTACATTTGTTACAATTGATGAACACATATTGAAGCATTGCTACTAACCATGAACTATAGTTTACATTATAATTTACATTCTGCCCCACACAATTTTATAGGTTATAAATGTATAATGGCCTGTATCCGTCATTGCAATGTCATGCAGGACAATTTAAAGGAGAATCTTTAAATCCACAGAATGGGCAAGTCAAGGACTGAACCTTAGGAATGGATACAGTTGAGTAATGAAGTTTAAAAGAGGCAGAAGGGAGATGAAGCAATAAGGAGAGAAAGCAAAATAGTGGAGCCTCCTTCATGAAGGTTGAAAGAGTTTCAAGGACTTGGCTAATGTAAGCCAGGCTGCAAAGAGGCCAAGAAGAAGTAGACCTGGATGTTGAAAATGCAGTGATGTGATGGTAGCAAGCAAAGAATCCATTTGCTTTTTTTTCCCCTTCCAATATTTTGTATCTAATCACAGGTACTAGTGTTTCTTCATCATCAGTAACGCACAGATCATTTTTAAATAAAAAATACTTATATATCACAAACCCCTCATATATCACTTAGAATGCTTTCAACTTCAAGTAATAGAATGATTGCCTAAAAGTTGCCTTTTATTATCCCATTCAACAAGAAGCCTGGAGGTGTAGCAGTGTTCAGGCTCGGTCAGCATCTCAGCAGTCTCTGTTTCACCATTCTTTTGGCTTTCCCCTCATAATAGAAATACAGTAATAATTCATACTAATTGAGGACTCATGGCAGGCCCTTTTCTAAGGGCTTTGCAATTATTAATCATTTATTTCTATATGGTAGGTACTATTCTGACACAGGAAGCTTTGGTGCCTTGCTCTAGGAAGGTTGTAGCTATAGGTATCACGTAACAGAACCAGGCTTAAACTCAGGCAGTCTGACTGAGAATCCAAAGAAAACATGACAGCATCCAAAGCAGATCAAAAGAGGATGTACAGACAGACAACTCGGCCGTGAGACTCCACCTGCAAACCTCCTGAGGGGAAGGCTGCTAGAAAGATCCTGCGAGACCCTGTCCACAAAAATCTCATTTTGAACGAGAATCCTATTTGGGGTCAAGGGAAAGCTCCGTATGCACTAAAAGGCCTTCACCATTGGCCCCCTGAGAACTGACAGGTGGGGCAACCAATCAGAATAGCAAACAACTGGGGCCTCTCCCTAACATTATGAAGAGGGAGGAGGAAAGGTTTTAAAAGGCCTGGCCTGGGGCCCCTGGTTGCGCATCTCACTCTGCAGCACGCCTGTG
>JAQZBX010025858.1:0-29275 GCA_029593785.1 Cabassous unicinctus | reverse complement strand
GTCTTTTAATGGTGGGTTTAGACCATTTACCTTAAAAGGATCATTGATATGCTTGAGTTAATACCAACTTTTTGATAAATGTTTTCTATTCATTGAAAATATCCTTTTATCTCTTTTCTCCTTCTCTTCTTTTTCTTCCTTCTCTAGTTTTAACTGAGCATTTTATATGATTCAATTTTCTCTCCTCTTTTAGCAAATCAAGTATATTACTTAAAATTTTTTTTTTTCCTCATGAAGTTTTACTTTTTTTTATTTGAGAAGTTGTGAGTTTGCAAAACAATCATACATAACATTCAGGATTCCCATACATTGTCACCACCACCTTGTATTGTTGAGACACTTTTGTTAAAAATGATGAAAGAATATCATTGCAATATTACTGCTATCTACAGTCCATAGCTTATATTTGGTGTATTTTTTCCAACAGACCATCCTATGATTAGCACTATGTATTTATATTGTATGCTTGTTATAGTTCATGAGAAAACATTCTCATATTTGTATTAGAGTATTTAAAATTATATATGTTGCTTGTGCTTTATTTCTATTGGAGAGCACTCATCTATACAAACACTTGTAGCTAAGATATTCTTTTAAGAATGCATTTATTCACTGATAAAAGAAGCCATATATATATTGAATACTTATTATTACCAGACACTGTGATAAATCCAGAAGATATGATGCTGAACAAGAGAGTCAGGCTCCCTGCCTTCATGGAATTTATAAACTAATGAGAATGAAAAATGACAAAAACAAAATACTTTAAAAAGATTTCAAGTTGTGATATCTGTTAAGAAGAAAACAAATGACTCCCAAAAAACAAACAAACATGGAAGTGAGACCTATTTTTGATAGGATAGTCAGGTAAACACTCTCAGAGGAGGTGATATTTCAGTTGAGATCTAAAGGATGTGCAAAGTTCAATGCTCGAGGAAGGGCAATACAGCTGAAGACTAAATAATAAATTAAGTCACAAGGAAGGAAAGAAGCACTAAAAGATCAATATTGGTAAACATAGTGAGCAAATGGGACCATAGTCATGATACAGTGACTGAATCGTGGATGTCTTTGCATCTAAAACAGGTATCTAGTTCTAGTGAAAATAATTAAAATTTTCACACAGGAAATGGTAATATGTAATTTATACTTAAGAAAAGTAATCTTCTGTGTTAAATATGCTGTGGAATGTTCAATAGAAGCAGATACACCAATATGAAGAGTGGTGCCTGAATCCAGGTGATTAAAGTGGATGTGATGCTTAATTTTGCTATGTTATGGTATCCAGTTGTTTGGACAAACCCTGGCCTAGGTATTTGCTGTGAAAGTATTTTGTTGATTGGATTGTCATCTATAATCAGTTAACTTTAAGTAAAGAAGATTATCCTCAATTATGTGAGCAGGCCTCATCCAATCAGTTGGAGGCCTTGATTTATTTTCCTTGGCTTCTCAAGCAAATACCACGCAATGGTGTGATTGTTTGAGATTATTTTTGTGAATCCCAAAAAAGAGAAGGATTATGTTTTAAACTAATCTGTTCCTCTGGATGTGATACCCTTTGATTGTATTTAATTCAGTGAGGGGCCTCTGATTAAGTTTACATAATAAAATCAATTTAGGGTTTCTGATTGGGCTATGTCAGTAAGGTGTAACTCAGGTTGAGCTCCCGCCCCCTTGGTGGACTGATATAAATGGATACTCTCTCAAGAAGACACATGGGAAGACAGAGAGATCTGTCATTTTTTATCCTTGGGCCCCAGAGAGATGAGCCATTTTCCTGAAAGCCCATAGCAGGGATTAGGAAAATTGGGCCCATGGAGCCTCAAGAGGAAGAGGAAGCCCAGTGGGGAAAGCTGAAACCCAGCAAAGGTTGCCCACCATTTTGCTTCAACATGTGGTAGCTGACTTTTGGAGAGAAAGTGCCTCTTATAGTACCTTGAGTTGGACTTTCCATGGCCTTGGGACTGTAAGCTTTTACCCCAAATAAATATCTTTTGTAAAAGTCAGCAGATTTTTGGTACTTTCCATTGGCATCCCTTTGGCTGACTAATACAAATGGGTTGACAGAAACAATGGTAATTTATTAGGTAATGGATTTGAGGTAAAAAGAAAGTCCCAATTAAGCCATTATCAAGGTGATGTTTTCTTCCTGGAGACTGGCATCCTGGGACTGGCTGCTGGTGATCCTTGGTCTCTGGTTCCTCTGTCACATGGCAATGCACATGATGACCTCTCCTGGCTTCTCAGTTCTCTTCTAGATTCCACTGAATTACAATTTCTGGCTGTTCCCTGTGGGCTTTTTTTCTTTCTTTGAATTTCATTCTATTCATAAAGGACTCTAGTAATAATATTAAGACCCATCCTGATCAAACTGGGCCACACCTTAACTGAAGTAAGCTCATCAAAAGATCCTACTTACAATGACTTCGCACCCACAGGAATTGATTGAGTTTAAGAGCATGTTTCTCTGGGTACAAACAATGCCAAACTACCACAGATCTTAAGAGTAAAAAACTAAGGGTTCCAGCAAAGGGAAGAAGTTATGCCTCAATATTACATTAGCTACCCACAGAATTTCCAGCCTGCTGACCTGCCCAAGGATATCAGACTTTTCAGATGCCACAACCACATGAGTCAATTTTTTTACAATAAATGTCTTTATATATATATATATTTATATCTTGTTGCTTTCATTTGTCTGGAGGGCCCTCATACACTGGGTGATCTTATTATAACAGTGGCAGTAGAGTTTTTGGAGAAAGACTCAATATTCTTTGTTGGTGGATTAAATGTGAGAAGGGAAAAAAAAAAGACTCAGGGACTTATCTTTTTGTTTTGTGTTGAGCAATTAGGGACATAGTATAACTATTTACTGAAATGGAAATGACAGAAGACAGAGAGGAACAGATTAGAGAGTTTTTCTCTTGGCATGCTAATTTGGAGATGTGTGTGGAATGCCCTGATGGGGACATCAAGCAATCCACTAGAATGTGAGTCTGGTGTTTTGAGTAGAGCTCTGTAATGACAATTTTAATTTGGAAGTGATCATTATGTAGATGCTCTTTTTATCATTGATATTTAAATATGCTGGGTTTCTTCATTGGGATTCTCATGGGGGGCATTGCTGCACTTCCTAGAGAATGGAAATGTGTGAGCAGGTTAGGGGGATAAAGTGCAATTTGAATATGTAGTAATGTTCAACCAGATAGTAATGCACAACAAAGTCCAAATGCCAATAGAACATACATGAGAAATATGGGTTGAAATTAACTAAGGAGAAAGTGTAGAGAGAACAAAAAGAGGTCCAGGAAATAAATGCTTGGGAATCCAACATTCAGAGCTTGGGTTGAGTATCTAGACATAGCAGAGAGTTTATTCTTGAGAGCAAGATGGTTACTTTGTACTGCAAAAAAGGAGGGAGACATAGATATTATAAATATATGTGCATGTTTGGTTATGGGAAGAAGTGAAAATACCCTCAGTTTCTTCTTGTCTCAATAAAGTAAAAGTGGTGAGATAATAAGAGAAACAGTAGAAGAGAAGAAGTGAAAAAAATTATCCTGATAGGTGAGCCTATTATTTAAGCATGATGGTCCACTGAAGAAGCATTGTCAATTTGCAATATTAAGTCATGAATCAGAAGAAAAACAAGTCTGACAAGTCAGAAGGGTGACTTCCTCCATCCTAATTTTAGTGGCTCAGGAATAGGCCCAAAAAAGGCAGATACTAGCTTTCACTCTGGGAAGGGAATTTTTTCTCAAGTTTCAATGGGAAAAATAAGAGAGAGTACCAAAGGGAGTTAACTGGTATCTGGGAATGAGAATTTATAGTGAAAGATCACTGGGGCTAAGCTGGACACTGAGGGAAAGGAAATTAGGGTGAAAGTAATGAAAAGGGTAAAACTGGTGAAGTTGGTGGTTTTAATGTCTTGAAGTCAGGAGTTTTAGAATATTTGGGGCAAAAAAAAATCAAAAGTAGTTGGTAGGGAGAGCAGATATGACTCAAGTAGTTGAGTGCCCGCTTCCCACATGGAAGTCCTGGGTTCAGTTCCCAGTGCCTCCTAAGGAAATTAAAAACAGACAATGAGCAAGAACAACGAGCAAACAAGGAACAAAAAACAACAAGCAGACAACAAGCAAACAACAAGCAAACAACAAGCAAATAAATGAGGGCACCAACTCAGGGGAGCCAATGTGGCTCAGTGATTGAGTGCCAGCCTCCCACGTACAAGGTTCCGTGTTCAATCCCTGGTCCCAGTACCTAAATAAAATAAAATTAAAAAAGTACTTGGTGGGGTGTTTGAAATTGAGATTTCATAGGAGGTCTATCAAATCAAGTTTATTTGAACATTGCAGCATATTCCTTAGGTAGACTTAGCAAAAAGGGTAACTGGAGATGAGGAGGTCAATGAATGAGAATGTTGGGTGATTTATTTAATTAAATATAAAGACTTGAATAATTATGATAGGAACTTTACATTGAGAGGCATCTTGTAAGCCAGGATGTAATATATGTAATAATTTTCCTAAATATGGGAATGATCAAAACATCCTCAGTAAATGACAGACATGACAGTAACAAGTAGAGGGATGCAGTTATTATATATATATTCAAGTGTTTTAAAACTCAAAGAGACAAAGATTTTTATAACAAGGAAGTGAAAGTTGGACTGTTTTGAAAGTGATGCAAAAAAAAAGTCTTCTGGCTTTGAGATACAGAGAGTTTGAGAAAAGAAATAAAAGCCACATTTTGAGAGGGCACAGGAAAAGTAGTGTCTTTGGGGGCACTCAGTTAAGGTAAAGGGGTAAATACTGAAACATTGCTACTAACCATGGTCTATAGTTTACACTATGGTTTAAACTTTGCACCATACAATTTTATGGGTTTTGACAATGTAAAATGACCTGTATTTGTCACTGTAATATCATGCAGAACAATTCCAGTGCTCTAAAAATGCCCTATATTCCACTATCCTTTCCTCCCCCTCCCCTCAGAACCTCTGATAACCACTATCTTTATATCAATGTTACAAGTTCTTCTGTTATTACAATAATAATGTCTACTTTGGTCCGTGCTTGAATTCCCCTCTTATGTTTGTTCACTCCTCAATCTTGAGAATTTTTTTTTTTTTGGAATTTTTTTTTTTTGAATGGTATAACAAATATATCACACTAATGTAAGATGTTATTAATAGGGGAAAATGTGACAGTGTGGTGGGGTATATGGGATTCACCTATATTTTTGATGTAACTTTTCTATAATTTAAAACTTCTTTAAAAATAAAGTTTAAAAAATAAGGACCAAAACAACACTATAAACCAACTAGATACAACTGACATTTTCTTGTGTTGAACTATCTTTGCCTGCTTTTTAATGGGTTATTTGTCTTCTCATGGAACTGTAAGAGTTCTTTATATTTCTCTCTCTCTCTCTCTCTCTCTCTGTATATATATGTGTGTGTGTGTGTGTGTGTGTGTGTGTATATATATATACACACACACACATATATCAAATTCATAATTTGCAAAAAAAAAAGGTAAATGGGTAAAGGGTGCATTCTCAGAAAATTTTGAACAAATTTGTTACACACCAGAATAGACAATCACAAAGTCCCAATGGAAGGATTTGAGATGGTAGTGAATCAGTTCTGAATGGAAGATATATAAGGTAATATTGGGATGAGTGACTGAGTCTTGCTGGATTTTGGAAAGAATTTGACTCTGGAAATAACTGAGATAAGCAAGGGTATGAGGGATAATGCTATTAGTCCAGAAAGTCTCTGTGAGAAAGATGAGCCACAAGATCTTATGCTGTGTTTCAATAAACTTTCCTTAGTGGTACCATGTATTATGAATCAGTATATCTCAAGATGGTAGGTCACAGCGTGGCAGCTCTTTGAGTTTTGGTATCATAAGACAGCACTGGTTGGTGGTATATCTGAACATTTACTGCTCTCAGCATTTTGATTTCTCAAGTAGGAAATAATGCATAATGTTTATAAATACAGGTTGTAGACACAGAGATATCTGATTTCCAATCCTGAGTCCATTGTTCTCATATTTCTGCCCTTGTTACTAGCTATGTGGTCTTGAGAAAGTTGATTGAATTCTGAGTTTTCTCCTTTATAAAATGGTGATATTAATAATAAATCTTTCATAAGTTTCTTGTGACGATTAAATGAGTCAATCCATGAAAAGCAGCACTTAGCAAAGTGTCTGGCACATAACAAGAAAACAATAATACTAGGACTACTATTATTGCCATCTCTTTAAACCCCAAAAAATTAATTCTACATTTTCTTGACTATTTTCAAATTTGTCATTCCAGACATTGAAAATAGATTGTTCTTTTCTTTTCTTTTCTTTTTTCTTTCCTTTCCCCTTCCCTCCCCTTCCCTTCCCTTCTATTTTCAGTATGGAAGAATATAATGGAGGATGTAATTTAGTCTCTCCATTGATCCCTGGGATGCATATACTTAATATGTGTCTTTCTACCAAGAGGAAATATATTCAGTGTGAATATATCTCATCTCCTCTTTCTCACAATTTGCCTGACCCTATCTTCCTATGTCCTGAAAACTGTATGATGATGGTGGCTCATTTCTTTTTTATCATAATGTTTTAGATAAACGTAAAATCAGGATACTCTCTAACCAGAAGTGACTTAAGAGTTTTAAAAATGAACATTATCCATAGATGATTCAATTATAAATCAGATATTTAGAGAGAGAAAAATATATCTAAAGGAACCAAAAGATATTCTTTTTTAAGCTGGAAGGCATTTAAATTAATTGATCAATTACAAGTTTCTTCATAGAAAGTCAATGACTTCATGCCAATTTTTCATAGTTTAAATTTTATATCACTGCACATGACTAATGCTATTTAAATAGATTTCTTTGCTCTAGCTCATGGTTGACTTCATTTGGTTGTAGAAAATTATAATTAAACATCTTTAATTATAATTTGGGTTTTCATTTGGTTTTACAATTTGAAATCTATTTCCTGGGTGATTTGTTTAAATTATATTAACACTATTAAAGTTGTTTTGGTGTGTCATCTTCTTATAGTTTGAAAATGCCCCCCTCCAAATTATTTAAAACTTTAATTCTTTGCTTTCTATTTCCTCTGAGGACCTTAAAGTATGCCTAGCAATGAAAACCTATTGTATACTAATTAGTCTGTACTTGTTTAAATACAAAGAAATGCCTTTTTAAGCTTCAAGCAGTGGATTTTCTAATACCAAAATGCAAAATGTATTTTAAAAAGCAATGTTAGACTCAAAATTCATCCCTGAAAACATTGATAAAAATGAAGTAAAATGATCTGAAGCTAACTAAAGTTTAATACTGGTTTAGACCTTTTTTAAATTTCCTCTTCAGATATTCTGTTTTCGCTGATTCTTTTAAGGGTTGGAGGTCTTTTGAATCCTTTTTCCTTTTTTACTCAGTAGCATACTGTTTTCCATAAAGAAGTTTGGTGAACTCCTTTAAATAACTTAATCAGATATTATCCTGTGAGGTAGGATAACCTGAATTAAGCATAGGATCTAAGGTCAGAAATATTTGCCTTTGTACTCCTTACCAGCTAGGCAATGTTGTATAATTTACATAAACTATTTTGAGCCCAAGTTTTTGTCCATTTGTTTTTTAATCTACCAGATTGGATCATGAGTTATACTTCAAAGAGTGCTTGTGAGGAAAAAAAAAAGTCAATTATGAGGCATGATGGCTGGTATGAAATAGGTACCCAATGTGCTGCAGTGCCTATTTCCTTAACCCTTTTCTCCTATGGAGTTACTAACTTTGAATTCTGTTTTCTTGACTGATGCCAAAAAGTACTGACTCACATTGATTAAAGTTATGACATTTTTGAATATCTACTATGAGCTGCTGCAAACAATCCTCCAGTGAACTCCTTCAAATTATTCACTGTAACAGACCAGAGAAAGATATGGGATCACCTGGGCATTGAAAATCATAAAAATGTAATTTATCTTGAGTGGCTTAGGAATTGTTCTGCCTAACACTCTGGTTGTGGATTGTTGGGAGATCATTCTGGCATTTCTGAATGTCTTCTGAGCACAGGATGCTTATAGAGATAATGTTTCCTTCCAGGTCAGAGAGTAGATTTATATCCCAGGATGGTAAAACCTCCCTCTTCTCCCTAGAGGAGATTTGCTTACATTCCAGGGTAATACAGGTAATGTCTTCCTTAGGGAAAAGGAAAGAGAGGTTTGCCAGCAACACCTTTTAAGTTTGGAGATTTCCAAAGCTCATTATTTCTCATCTATGACACAGATTCACTCCAAGTGCAGCAACCCCCTGGGCCATCACCGTATCACCTCCTGATGGGAATTTGGGGCAAGGGACACCAATGCAACATGTAGCTTTGCTTCCTGCTGTTCTACGAAGATATATTTTTCCTAAACACATTATGGTTTCCTAACCAATCAAACTTATGGGAGTGTGGCAAGTCTCCTACCCGCTACCCCGATGCACTATTACTGCTTGACTGCTCGACTTGACATGGCTTAGAAGTCTTTTCAGATGCTTTCACATTATTCTCACAGTCTGAAGCATGAAACTTGGACACTTGCTAGTTAAAAAGTAACAAACCTCCCCAAAGGAAAAAATATACAAATGGTCCTATAAACTTTAATCCCCTCAAAGCTGTATACTCCCTTCCTGTGATAGCCTGCCAAATACCCATTTGTGCACCTCATGCAACTTTTGCAGAAACTCTGTTCTCATATCCTACCTATGGAATGTCTTTGTCCTGAGGCCCCTTAGATTTCCCCTCCTTTCCTCACATCTTTGCGGATTTCTAACTTTCTCCTTTGATCGGTCGCCTTCAATGTCTCTCCTGTTGAAAAGTCTCAATAAACCTCATGTCTAACCATTTGTCTAGTGTGTTCTTTGGACTTAACGGCTGCTCCAACACGTACCCTTCAAAATTGGGTTAAAACAAGGGTAAGTTTAAATTCCAATAGTAAAGGACTGGAAGCATCCTGAATTCCAGTTCCAGTTCTGTTTACAAATTATTTGATGTTGAAAACTGCATATTTTTTTTAAAATTGGAGATTTAAATAACCGAGTTTTCAAAGAACATTGTATTAATAAAGTCACATGGAATAAAAAAATTGTTGTTACTGTTATTATAATGTAGGTTCATGCCTTCTAGATTGTACCAAGATTTTAAATGTTTTTTATATTTTGAGATAAGTAATTCATAATTCCTCAGGAAATTCATTATTTTGTAGAAAATGACAAAAAAATTATCAAACACCAACCCCCTTTCCCCAAGAAAAAACTAAGAAAATCAAAAGCCTGAATAGAATTAGAGGTTTTTTGAATTTTCATTTGCTAAGAAATACTGAATACGCACTTAGCCATTATATAGTACACCCTGTGGTAGGCTCTTTTAATATATTAATTCTAATTTTCACATCAGTAATGAAACATAGTTATTTCTATCTATGTTTTATAAATAAGGAAAATGAAATTTAGGTAGGTTAGATGCCAAAAGATAATCTACACTTTAAATCCATATGTATCTAGTTCAGATTCACTATACTGTTTTCTTGTACCATGATATCTAGTTAGAGGTTTGGATGAGGTTTATGAGAAATGCTGTTTCTCTGTGGATGAACTATGGTGATTAAACCTGTTAGTACAAAGAAATAGCTAAAATAGTTGAGTATGTAATAGCATTCCAGGTATGTATCAGTAAAGAAAGCAAAAATGGTATTATCTAAAGAACCATAAAACCAAAGGTAGTGGCTCCCCTTATCCTGGAGGACATCCCTGGTCTCTGCCCAAGCAGATGCTGACCTGGAGGAAATGCTCAAAAGCCTGTGAAAGAACAGTGAACCCAAAGTTAAACCATGGAATACAGTTAATAGAACAATATAAAATTGTGCTTTCATCAGTTGTAACAAATGTACCATACCAATGGAAGATATTAGTAACAGGGTGGTATATGAAAATTCTGTATTTAATGCATGATTGTTCTGTAAACCCACAACTTCCTTAATAAATATATATATGTATATATATATATATATATTTTTTTTTTAAAAAGGACCTGTGATGGGACTAACTTGGCACCCAAATCCCTGCCAGAGGGCCAATGGGTTCTTAGAGCATTCGCTGTTCCCCCTCCAGAATTAAGAGATTGGACACTAAAAACAGAAATGCTTACTTTATGGTTTCTTATGAACAATCACACAATTTCTGATAATAATTCCAAAATAAACACAAATTTACTAAGGAGATAGGTTTGAACATCTATGATTCATTTTCTCAGCTCCTTTATGTCATCTGGAAGCTAATCTTGTTTCTTTGACTGGGGCATATCTTCCCGTTTCTTACAATGGATTGTAATATTTTGTTGGTGTCTTGGCATCTGGCTTACTAGATGTGTTTATATTGGGTACAGTTTCTCTCTTTAGTTTAGGGCTTTCTTGCTCTTTCTCCCTTACTGGTTTGTAGAACATGTAGTTGGTATTGTAAGCTCTGGACGCTTATGCTGCCTACATTGCCCCAAGAACTGATCATGTTTCTACCACTTTTCTCCTTTGACAGGGGTAGAGACAGAGCTGCAGCTGTGTGTAGTAATCCAAACCGTGCAGGCCAAGACCTTCCTGGAGAAACTGATAAAGCTTCTCAGCCCTTCCTCTGCTGTCTGGGGCTGGGATGGAGCTGCCAGTGTCGGCAGCAAACTCTGGCAGGTCGAAACTGACTGCAGTTACCCAGGTAGACTGATGTAGCACTGGCCCCCTCCTCCCCTGCCTGGGATAGAGATGGACCCTCTGGGGTGCCCAGTGATCTAATCCATGTGGGCTGAAAGCACCTGCAGTTTCCCTGAGAGGCTGAGGGAATACTGTCCCTTATGCCCTTTAAGGGGTGGGGATGGAACCATAGGCACCTAACAGACCAATTTCTGTGGGCCAAAACACCTGCAGATGCCCAGAGAGGCTGAGGAAACACAGCTTCTCTCTTATCCTATTGGGAGATGGTGGTTGAGCCACAGGTGCCCAACAGTCCAGTCTGTGCAGGCCAAAAGTGCCTACCATTGCCCAGAGAAGCTGAGGAAATGCAGCTCCCCTCCTATCCTATTGAGGGGTGGGGATAGAACCACAGGTATCCGACATTCAGTCTGTGTGGGTGGAAAACACCTGCAGTTGTCCTTAGAGGCTGAGGAAACACCAGCCCCATCCTATTTTATGGGGTGGGGGGAGACAGGTACTCAATAAACCAGTTTCTGTGGCTGAAAGCACCTGCAGTTGCCAAGAGAGGCAGAGGGAACAACATTCCCCTCCTATCCTATTGGGGTGTGGGGCTGGAACCCCAGGTGTCTGACTATTCAGTTTGTGCTGCCAAAAGTGCCTGCAGTTACTCGGAGAGGCTGGTGCAGGTCCCACCAGCTTCCTTACTGCCAGATGTGGGGCTGGAGCTTAAGCTAGAGCTGTAAACCAATCCGGGTGGAAAGACGCTGGTCCTTACCTTACTGTGATTTTCAATTAGCCCTGCTTCCCCTGATGCCGGGGAAAGAATTAAATTGGGGGTGGAGTTAAAATGGTGGCTACTGACCTCTTTCTGCCTAGGTCATGTTCAAACTTTAGCTATTCTTAAGATTATGCTTTAGCCAACCTAATTTACTAATCAGTAGCTGAAGTCAGTGCCCAACTGTCTCTTCTCCCCATTTTTGGAAATGGAGCTTCCAACTCCAGCCATGGAAGAGCCCCCAAGGTGGCTTGCCACTGCCAGTAGAAGACGGGCACCGGCCTCTGTGGCGTACAATACTATACTCAAGCAACTTCACTGCAAATGGGCAGTTTTCTCCTTCCATTCTTTCAAGGATGTTGCAGGATGCTCTTGTGGTCTCCTTGGCCCCCCAAACAGGTGCTTTAGATAGCTCTGGATGATTACTAACTGCCTTGTGGGAAGAGCTGACTCTTGGATCTCCTTATTCTGCCCTCTACATTACTTTTTAAAGTTATTAATCATTCATAATTTTAATGCTGATATAGTGTAATGAAAAATAAATAAATCAAAAGATTGTTTAATATGTTCAAATCTGTCTTTGAGACCATAGGTTGGACTGGCTTGCCCAGAGAATGGCCTCCATAAAACTTAAATTCAGGATTAGTTTTTGTGAATCTTCTTCAAAGTTATGCAAATGTTTGTTTTCTTACTCTGATTTCCATATGCATTTTAGAATATTCTTTTGGTTGCATGTTTTATACTTTCTTTTGATTTAGAAAACTATTTTTCTCTAAATGTTCTTAAATTATCTTTAAAGGATATAGCCAAATTTATATCTGACTGAGTTTTTCGGTAAGCTTTTACCAACTTTTTTAATAGCATAAAGCAGGAAGCGGGTGTGGCTCAATCGATAGAGCCCCCGTTTACCATGCGGGAAGCCCCGGGTTCGCTTGCCGGGACCTCCTTGTGAGAGCAGGCCGGCTGGCGCGGCGCGGTGGGCTGATGCAGCAGGACCTCACAGCAAGGGGGAGATAAGCAGACACGGAAGAAACACACAGCGAATGGACACAGTAAAACACAAGCAGCAAGTGGGGATAAATAAATAAATAAATAAATAAATCTTTAAAAAAAAAATAGCATAAAGCAGTTTTGTGGAAAGAAGAAATTAAAATTAATTGTATTTTTTTCCAATGACAATGGTTTGCTCTTTATTTAGGGATTTCAGCTGTTTTGCTGTACTTTTCTAGTACATCTTATGGTTTCTCCAAATTTAAGCTAATTTCTCTAAAAACATTTAGTCAGCATTTCCATCATGTCAAGTTTGAAATGTGTTTTATCAATGTGTTCTATCCTTAGAGATGTCCAAAAACCTCATACATAAGCTTTGAATTGTTCCAAAGGATATCATCATTGTTGGCACAGTTGTGCCTGTCTCCCAGTAACAAATTCAAACTGTGTGTTATTCATAGTATAAGAATACTTGTGGATTTTGGCCAAAATTTTGTCTTGCTTGCCTTTTTCCTTATTAACCATGTTATTACCATTATCAGAAGTTTGTTCTTTTTTAAAAAATAATCTTTTAAATTATTTAAAGGGGACTGAACTGTTTTTATTTAATTTCTTGAAAACATAATTAAATAGCATTAAATATTTTCAGTAAAAAAATTGCAATTTTAGTTTTCAGTGGCCGTTTTTTTGCCAATATAAAAAACTGGAATTACACTTCACACCACATATTACAATCTGGTCACATATACACACACATAACTTAGCTTTATATGGATTGTTTAATATTTCAAAATACTTCTCAGGCACCATGTGTGAACACCGTGTAAATTCTTGAGTATATCCATAATCACTAATTAAACCTAAATAGAAGCAACAAAGCCTGTGCTCAGCCATATTGGGAAATATTCCTTCATTTGAAATAACCTATTGCATTCATCTATCTGTGAGAAAGGAGCTGACTAATTAATTTGGTTTTGTTTGTGTTTCTTTTTTTACTGAAAAGCTTCTTCTATTCAAATCCCCACTGCATACCAAAGCTTTCTTCCTGTGCCTGATTAGTCTTTTTGATTTAGAGACCCTCAAAAATGTAAGGCTTTTGCCTCTTCAATATGTGCTTCAATATCTAACATTTCAAATCCCTAAATGGGATGAACCATTGAATAATGTTTCTGAATATAATTAGTAATTATTCTGGAGAGCAGAAATCTGGATTCAAACGTAGGCTGCATTCAGTTTCTTTTGTAGTCATACACTCCTTTCCTTAGAAAATTCCCACCAGAATAGATATCTATTTGGTCGTCAATTCCTAGCTCTTCATTACCTTGGCAAGATGATTGTGTCAATGTTGTTGCAATGTAATATCACATAATTATGCCACTTTGTCTACACAATACTTCTGTAAGTTGGTTAGAGTACCTATTTATATATACCTTGAACAGAAGAGGAAAGTGGCACTCAGAAAATTACGTGATTTTTCCAAGGTCACATGGATAGCAAGTGGCAAAGCGAGAATTAAAATTAAGGACAATTAACATTGAGGCATAGCAAATACATATGCTATATCATGCTGTATCTATGCATGACTGCAAAAATCTCGGGGAGATTAGAAGATTAGAGGGAGCTTGATATTCATTTTGATACTTGAAAAATAGTATTTCTATCATTAGAGATGCTGTGGATATGCATCAAACATAGAGAAAATAGCATGAGCAATGTCATTGTAAGAAAAAAGCAAGGAGAATGTGGCATGCAGGTAGAAGTAGGTGTGTATAAGGAGGAAAGGTGAGATAGAAGGTTTTAAGGGACAGATTGGGGAAAAGTTTTAGAGATCCTTGAACTACAACACTGGAATTTAACACACGACATAATTGAAAATATTTAAGTATTGAAGCTGCTGTTCTTGTTGCTGTTATTTGATCAAGAAAAGGTAAGGTCATACCTACACTTTAGTGAGAATAATCTAGCAGCAATATATGAAATTGCTTTGAAGACAGATAATGGAGTTTGAGAGACAGTTCTGATTTGCTATTTCAAATCAGTGAAGCAATGAGAATTGAAATCAGTGGTAGGAAAAAGATTACAAACAAAGGCAAGAATTAACACACATTTGAGAATATAGCTTGTGTAAAATGTTACTTCTGTTTGGATCCTTGGTTGAAAAGAGATTCTAAGATGATGACAATTTTATGACATCTATAGAGGTAATAGAAATACAGCAGAGTCAGGATGATTTTATGATTTGGAATTCTGCTTCTAAGACTGTGACCTTAGGCAAGTCAATTAACTCATTTCTAAAATGAAATTATACAACTTTTTTGGTAACTAGGAGTTAAGATAGAATAATAGTAATAGTTTTCACTTATTATGACCATTATTCTACATATTATTTCATTTATTTCCTTGCACAAATACAGTGAAGTAGATTCTTGATAGTTATGAGGACATTGAAGCTCTAGGGGGTTAAAAAGCATGCCTGAGATTATACAGCTCATAAATTCTACACCCAGGATTTGAACTTAAATGTTCAAGCTTTGCAGTCCATGCTTCTCATCACAATTATCTATTATACTCACGTTCTATAAATAAAACAGGAAGTAAACTAGAGTAGGGGCTTTCTAAATTTGTGGAGCCATTTTATTCTGGTTTATTATAGGTCTTAGATATGTATTCCCTTATAAATTTCAAAACAACATTTTTATTATTATTATTTTGTTCTTACACTTTCTAGAATGGTCTTGGAGATTTTTGTTGTCATAGTTCTTTCAATTATTACATATAATCTTGAACACATTATTTAATCTCTTTAAACCTCTGTTTCTTCTGTAAAATGGAGATTAAAATGCATATAGTGCAAGGTCAGTGATGAAGGTTAAATGATTATACATATTTAACATGGCCAATCCTTACTAATTGTGATGCATGTTCCTGCAGACATATACCTCACTTACCAGTTGCTTAAGTTTCTACGTATTGCATCTTGTCCCAGTCTTCTGTGGGACACAACTGAGTATGAATCAACAAAGCTAATAATATGTATTTTCACCAATAGGTGGCACTGATGATTTCTTTAATTCTTATTTTCAAGCATCTAAAATGAAAAAGTTATATATATACATATTCAAACTCAGCAATCTGCAGTCCTTCAAGATGGGAAGAAAGTCTGAGGACTGGAGAAAATTCTGCTCCTTGTACTTTCTGCTAAGAAAAAAGAAGTATTAATGCAGGTCATCTTTCATATTATTTAACTTCATCCCAGAGAGAGATAATGATGGGTATCCTCATCTTGGAGAATATGAACCTAACATATACATATATATATATTCATATCACTAGGGAACTACTCAAATATTTATGCACTGAGCATATAAAGTCTTCAAAGAAGCTGCTTCTCTGTAGGCAGTCTTCTCTACTGCCACTTTGTTCATATTTTATTCCTTATTACAATAATATCTATCTTAATATTGTGATTTTTAATGTTGACAGACTATTAATTACTTGCTAACATGGAAGGCTAATAGATTTTGCAAGAAAAATAGGTATAAAACGTCAACAATAGATAAATATTGTAAATTTTCAAAGAGACTGTTTCACCAGAGTTCTGATATACATCTGTTAATATCTACTATGGATATGAAAAGCTGTTTCTTTTGGGAAATCAGGTTATGCTGAGTTCAGTTGACAACTTGACCTAGCAGTTTTGTGTCACTATGCATAAGATCTAATGTTTTCCATTACAATAGTAAAATGTGCATCTGTATTTTGAATAAGGAGTGTCTAACTCCAGGCAGGGCTAGTGTAATATAAGAGAAACTTTCTTAGATTGGCATATCAAATTCACTTCTTCAAAGAAAATATAAATTAACTCAATCATTCAGTGAGAAGAAACTGGATATCTGAACTAGGATAGGCACTGGAAAAACAAATGGAAACAGAGTTTTTCTTCATCTGCCATCTTATCTATTGCATAGGTATTATGATAATGCATCTGAAGGAAAATTTTGGGGAAAAAATAGGACCACAGTCAACCCAGAGACTCTAGGCACAGGGTCTTACTTCTAAAATAGCATGAAAAGAGCAAGGTTGTGGAGGAAAGTGTTCTCCTTATTTTGACCTCTTTCTAGATTTCTTGACACTTACCCATATTTTCAGCTTTCTGAGACTTTAGAAAGACCAGTTTTATGCCCTCAGTTTGTTTGTTTTCCATTGTTCCTGTGGTCAGAGATATAAAGTCTGTTGCCCTGTTTCTGATCTCTATTTTCCTAGGGAAGACAAAAGTGTGCATCTTATGCATCTGATCATCTCTCTTCCCATTCCAGAATCTACACTACACCTGTCCAGAGAAAACTTAAGAATGGGGCTTGTTTGCCGTTGATTTATTTGGATTTGATTTGTTACTCATTGAAAGTTTTTCCCTACTTGCTCTCTGTTATAATAGATCCTATTGTTTTCCTCCTCCTGCATGGTCCCTGCTTGCTCCTAGTCTGTCTTAATGCTTTATATTTGTTAATCTATTTCTGGAAATGGTAGGCTACTTTTAAACCTTTAGTCTATTTTGATAAGCATGTAAGATAACTAATATTTTATCTTACATAAGCACAAAATACCGTAAATAATTATTTATTGAGGAGTAACTCCTGAGGGTTTGTGGTAGGTTGAATTCTGTACCCAAACAAACACGTGTTCTTTATCTTAATCCATGTCTCCATGGCTATTAACCCAATGAAAATAGGACCTTTTGAAAATGTTATTTTTAGTTAAATTACAGGCAGTTGAAGCAGGGGAGACAATCCAGAATACTGATGCCTTATCAAAAGAAGGAATTGGAAGCTGGAGTCAGAAAAAGCCACAGGGAGAAGTTGGAAGTCTGTGGGAACCTGGAAGAGAAAGGAGAACGCATTGCCATGTGATGGAAAATAGGAAAGCAAGTCAGAGAATTACAAGGATTGTGACTAACCAACACCAGAATACTACTGTTTTAATTTTCCAGGCTGCTTAAAGCAAAATACCATGAAATGGGGGATCAGATATGGCTCAAGCAATTAGGTGCCTGCTTCCCACATGGGAGGTCCCAGGTTCGTTTCCTGGTGCCTCCTAAAGAAGACGAGCAGACACCACAAACAGCAGACACTGCAACTGCCACAATGAGCAGGCGACACAACAAGCAGACAATGTAACCAGCAGGGAGCAGAAGTGGTTCAAGTGGCTAGGCACTTGCCTCCCACATGGGAGGTCCTGGGTTCAGTTCCCTGTGCCTCCTAAAGAAGATGAGCAGATAGTTGAGGAAGCCATCTTGGGGGTGGGGGGATAAAAAAATTAAAAAATAAATTAAAAAAAAAACAAAAAAAAACACCATGAAATAGTTCAGCCTGAACAATGGAAATTTATTAGCTTACAAGCTTACAGTTTTGAGGCCATGAATATGTCCAAATCAAGGCATCATCAAGCAATGTTTTATTCCCTAAAATTGGCTGCCAGGTGTCCTTAGCTCTTCTGTCACATGGCAGCATCTGCTGGTCTTTCCCTTCTATTCTGGTTTTGTTGGTTACAGCTTCTTGCTTCCCTGCCTTTCCTTCTCTCAATCTTAATCATTCCATTTGTAAAGGAATCCAGTAATAGCATTAAGTCCCATCCTGAATGAGATGAGTCACACCTTAACTGAAGTAGCCTTATCAAAAGATCCAACTTACATTAAGTTTACACCCACAAGGATGGATTAGATTTAAAAACATGTTTTTTCTGGTGGTACATACACCTTCAAACCACCACAGCCACCAACACAAGGAGGAAGCAAGCCTTCTAGCCTCCAAAATCATGAAACAATAAATTCCCATTACTTCAGTCAAAGTCAGGTTGTGGGATTTGTGATAGTAGTTCAGGCAAACTAAGACAAGAGAAAGCATCACAGAAAAAAATGTTTTGGGCTTTAAGTAAATATGTGTGCCTCAATAACCAGAGTTTTTATCTCATTAAACAATGGTTTCAGAATAGTGATTTTGGCTGAGGTAAATTTTAAGAACTTTGAAGCTAACTCATAAGATAATAAGTTAGCTTGCCATAAATTCATGAGTATAGGTAGAAGACACTCAACCTCTTGGTCAGATGAATAACAATGTATTAACAATATCAATACCAGAGGATAATCATTTTGTATCCACATTATGAACTCCAGTTCTCACTGGTCCACATTAGAGAAGAAGACCCCGAATTTAGAGAACCTGAATCTTTTACAGTAGGTAGGAAGCATATTTGCCCTTTGTTCCATAGGCAACTGTATTAGTCAGCCAAAGAGATGCTGATGCAAAATACCAGAAATCGGTTGGTTTTAATAAAGGCAGTATCTATTTGGGGTAGAAGGTTACTTACAGTCACAAGACCCTAAAGAGTCCAACTCAAGGTACCATAAGAGGTACTTTCTTACCCAGAGTCTATTGTCATGTGTTGACACAAGATGGCGGGTGATGTCTGCGAGCGTACAGTCTTCCTCCTCCTCCCAAGGCTCCATGGTCCTAGCTTCTACCAATCTCACCTGCAGCTGGGATAAGTCTTGTCTCTCTCCCAGGACTTGCTTCTCTCCTTTCTCTCTGGGCTCAGCTGCTCTGCTCTCTCCACAAGAACAGCTGTAAACTGTCAGGCGAACAGTTCACCTCTCTTCCTGGGGCCTCTGCCATGTCTAATGGAGCCTTCTCACTTCCCTCACGTATCTGCTTCTCATTGTGCTTACTTCTCAGGCTCCAGGATCAAAACTCTAACTTTCTTTTCTGCCATGTTGTTTTCTTTGTAAGTCCCCACCCACCAAGGGGATGGGGACTCAACATACTACTGTCGTGGCCCAATCAAAGCCTTAATCGTTATTTAATCAATTGAAGGTGAAACTTCTGAATCCAATCCAGTCTAATATGCCAAGAGGAATAGACCAATTCACAAACATAATCCCATATCTACTTTTGTAATTCATATATCCAGTTGCTACAGCAACTATTATCTTTATTAAACTAAACAGTAAGCATGCCTAACTTTTCCTCTGGAGGGAAACATTAAGTCTATCTTCTAAGCCTATTCACTACATATAAGGATAGGTGGTCTGGATCATTAAGTACCTCACTTACAAGACATACAAGAATGCAAAAAACCAAGCAATAGGACCATCAAGTCTTAGAATTTTACAGTTAAAACCTACTTTAAAGGTGTTTTAGTCTTACCTAAAACAAGAGTCTTTATCTATTATTCCTGTCATATTATAAAGTCTCTTCTAGAACTTATCACGGAAAAGTAACTCATTATTTCATGAGATAAGTCATTACATTTTCTTTACAGTAATTTTTTTGCTACCATACCCCCCATTCTCTGGTAACCTCTATTCTACATTCCATCTCTGGGAATTTGCTATTTCTAGTCATCTCTTATAAGCGGTGTCAAAAATTGTTTGTCCTTATATGCCTTGCTTATTTCACTGAGCATAATGTATTCAAGGTTCTTTTATGTTGCAACATGTCTTAAAACTTTACTCTTTCTTATGGTTAAATAATATTCCATTGTATGTATGCACCACATTTTGTTTAGCCATTCATTTCTTGATGGGCTCTTGGGTTGTTTCCACCTTTTGGCTATTGTGAACAATGCTGCTATAAACATTGGTGTACAAGTATATGCTTGAGACCATGTTGTCACTCACTTTGGGTATATATTCGACTCACAGTAGAATTTCAGGGTCTTTTACAGTGAGATTTTACAGTGAATCTTAGTCCAAATCCATTTCCCTAAGAGTCAATGTTCTATTTGAGAACAACGCTTATGCTTTTTAGCCACCATGTCATAATTTGGGCTTATATTAAGCTTGTGATCAACTATAATCTTATACCATTTTTTAACATCAGCTGCAGTTAAATAACATCTCCTCCATTCTGCTCATATGGAATTACTTTTTTGATGCTAAATACAAGATTTAATATTAAACCTTGTTTATTTCATCTCAGAATGTCAACTTGCCAATCACTAACCTTGGTCATATGATGAAATGGATTCAATAAGAGGCTTTGCTAGTTACTGAGATGATGATAATTTCATCAGGTATTAATTGGAATCCACATGCACATTTGTCAACTTTCCAATAGATTTGAGTGAAAAAGACAATTTTTGGCTATAAAAAAAAAGGAAAGGAAGAAAAAAGAAATGAATTAAGAAGAAAAAGAAGGAAGAAAGAAAGAAACTATTTTATTAGTTATTTTTATTGACTACCTTTCTTAATAAAAATAAAATGTGGATTGGATAGTATCTGCTTTCTTCAGAACTCTGATGGCAAATATTTGCATTTAGAATGCCTTTGTGAAAATTAGCCATGTCTAATTTCGACTTACAAGCATTTTTGCATGCAGAAAAAATTTTGTACAAATAAATAAATCCCAGGTTAGACAAGGAAATACTTAATTAAAAAAATAAAATAATGAAAATAGAGGATTTTTATACTGGGTTTACAGCTAAATTTCATTTCATTAATGTCAGTTAAGTGTTTTTCAGACTATCTCCCTATAATTAGCTTATTTCATTTTCTTAATCTTAGTGATGGACTGTCAAATTTTTATTAATTATATGGAAATCCTTTTCTCCTCTCTTCACACTTTCATTGATTAGCAATTTGAGAGGCAAGTGAAGAGAAGAATAATTCCTGGCTCTGATTTTCAAAGTAGCCTCAATATTCAAATATTTTTATTTTGTTCTTATAAAGTATGATTTTGTATTGAATCCACATTTAAGATGTGAAGAAGATTGAATCCATATTTCCTTCACAAACTCAATGTCCTTAGGATATGCATGCATCAATGTAATCTTTTAATACCTTTAGTGGATTCCCATATACAATGTATTTAGGATTCTTCATTTATATTGTTATTATTTTTGTTAGAACATCATAGCCTACCATGTAAGAGTAGATAAAAATGGCTTATAGAACATGAGGGCTGGTAGAATTAATCATACAATTTTACTTTATAAGATTTAACACATTCAGATTACAATATAGAGTACAAAATGAAATGGAAAAAAGTTATACCTCTTACATAATTAATATTTGTTACTTAAAATGTACAAAGTTTTATGTACATATTATATCAAATACAATAAAAACAATTACTGTCTTCAAGATACTGAGAACAAAAGCACAGTTCATATATGTTTCATTTATGTATTTAAAGAACCCAGTACCTATGAGAGCTAAATTTTCTTTTTAATCCATGAATGAAGACATGTAGTATAAAAGGACTCAAGGTAAGATTTGAATGAGGACTTTAGACATAAGAGAAAGCAAAAGAAAGAGAGAGAGAGAGAGAGAGAGAGAGAGCACGCGCGCGCGCGAGAGAGAGAACGCGAGAGAGAGTGCAAAATTCCACACAATTAGAGAGGTATGAATGGATTACCAGTTTGGATAGAAGGCAAGAAGTGCATATAGAGGGCAGTGAAAATGTCTTCCTGATCAGACTTGTGGATTCACATAAGTAAGTCACAAGAAACTAGGATAAATTGATGCTTAGTGCTAGGCAGAGTGGAGTTGCAATAGGAAGTATGTGACTTGGAGCTACGTACACCAGAAAAACATCCTCTCAAATTTAATCCATTCATGTCAGTGTGAACCCTTGTAAATAAGACTTTTTGATGAGACTAATTCAATTTAGATGTGGCCCAGCTGAATCAGATTGGGTCTATTACTGAAGATCTTATAGGGAGGATCATAGAATAAAAAGAAAGACAGAGGGAGCAGCCAGAAGCTGAAAGTCAACAGAATCTGGAAAAGAAAAGAGATGCTAGGAGAGGTTACCATTTGAACTGCAATGTTACAGAAAAGCCAAGGATGAAGAATATCTGGCAGCCAGCCTCAGAATGCCTCAGTCTCCTGGGAGGAAGCAGCGCTTGAAGATGCCTTGATTTTGAACTTCTCCTAGCCTGAAAAAGGTGAGCTAATAAATTCCCATTGTTTAAGCCAACCCATTGCAAGGTATTTATTTTGGCAACTAAAAAATTAAAGGAGTTTTTGGTACAGGAAAGTGCAAATACCTGAAAATGTGGAAACAGCTTTGAAATTGGGTAATGAATAGAGGCTGGAAGAAATGTGAGAGCTCGAAAATGAGTGAGAGCTGTAGGGAAACTTGATATCATCTTCAAGATTATATAATTGATTATGCACAGAATGTTGGTAGAAATATGGACATTAAAGGTACTTTCAGTGAGGCCTTAGAAGAAAGTGTTGAATGTGTTATTGGAAATTGGAAGAAAGGCTATCCTTGTTCTAAAGTGGCAGAGAATTTGGTGAAATTGAGGTCTAAATGTCAGATGGAAGTCAGAACTTAAAAGCAATGAACTTGGATATTTAGCTGAAGATACTTCCAAGCTAACTATGGAAGGTATGCTCTGGTTTCTCCTTGCAGCTTATAGTGAAATGAGATAGAAAAGTGATAAGCTGAGAACTGAACACTTAAGCACAAAGAAACCAGAAATTGACTGTTTAGAAAAATCTGAGCCTATCCAGATAGTATTCTCTGAGATGAGGGCCAGAAGCACCTCTCTAAGCTTGTGGAAAATGAGTCCCTGGATAATAGCGCTCCATGTGAGGGTTTAAGGGAACATGAATCCAATTGGCCATTGGAGTGTAAATCAGGATTGGAATTGCAATTATGCAGGAAGGATCTGTGAAAAATTTTATTGTCTGATGGTTTGGACTTCTATGAACTGCATGCAAAGCCGACAAGCATTTTGCAAAATTTGTATGAGCAGAACTATAGCCAGCCTGTACAGATAGGACTAGAGAAGGGGTGAATTAAAAGAAGAACTTTTAGTTCTTCTTCAGCCAGCCAGCTTCTTCTGAGGAATTCATAGAAAATCGTCATCAAAATTCCCAGCTTGTAACTTGCCTTACAGAATTCGGACTTGCTCAACCCCACAGCCATGTGAGCCAATTCTTATAGTAAATTTCACAATATTTACATATATATATTATGATAATCCAAGCATATAAAAATTTTGAGGTAATTATTCTAATTATTCTAAAGTGCCTATTTTGTGCTAAAAATTTAGGGGAAAAAAAGAGTTGTACATCCTTGAGTCATCACAATTGTCAGTAACTATTTCATTTTAGGAAACTGCCAAAAATAAGTATTCCATAATAAACTTTGAAATTCAGTAGAATAAAGACCTCAGAATCTTTCATAAATAAGTAGAAGACAATCCTAATTGTTTCCAAACTCTTAGACTCATACTCTACTGACTGTTTCTTGTTATGCTCCTAGAACAGAGGAAAACACTTGTATTTTTCTTTAACAGAGATTTTGGGAAGAGCATTATGTTTGTTTTAGTATGTCAAAGGTATCCTTTTGTTTAGGTGACTGCTTCCTACTGTACTTTCCCAGTCTACCAGAAATCTGGTCACAATGTTGGCAAATTGATAAGAGCTTTGCCATGGTTTTCCACCTCAATTGCGTTCAGCCTATATGCAGTCCATCCATCAGAATGCTTAATTCCATTCAAAAACTACAAGCACCACTACCCCATAATAAAAGCCAGTGTCCCATAATGATAACATTGGTGCATTTAATAATGAAATAAAATTTTCAGCTTAATTTTCTTTCATAATTTGAATGGATGCCAAGCAAATCTTTACAAAGACACATTTCAACTTGAATCTTGGGGGGAAAACCCAGCAATATATGAATAATAGATAACAATACTTACGGCATCCTAATGGAAACCACATTGAATTCATGTACAGTGGGGATCATGGCCACTATAGAGGGCCTACACTTGTGAAAAGGTAAGAGGCAAGAACAATGCTTGGGGTTTCTGATTATAGTGACAAATTTCTCTTCTTCAAATTCTCTCTCTTTCTCTCTCTCTCATCATATCTTCTTATAAAATTTTGAAGCACTACAGAAATATCCTTACTTTCATACTGAGCTACAAGAACAAATTCAAAATGATTTTGTAATGATGTCATGCACAACAGAACTCTTCAAGAGAAATGTGATGTTTCTAGCAGGTTTAAAAGTTCAACCCTGAGCCTATGCACAAAAAGTACAGACACTTAAAAAATACTAACATTTTTGTGAAGACAAGAATATTTGTGCCAATGTCAGAGGAATAAAAAGTAGGAAGGTTCAGTAGCTTCAAAAAGATATCTCTACTGATGTGAAACATGAAACCTTGTGGAAATTTTTCCACTATGGTATACTTTTCATTCTTAAGTAAGAGTTTTCAAAACAGCCACATTTAATAAGGCCCATTCAGAATGGCATAAGCATTTACTTTCAGTTAACAGAATTCCAGGCTGTTAGTTTTGGAGAAGTTGGAGAAGTTCAGTCTATCGGCCATGGGAAAGACTCAGACAAATTACAGAAAAGTAGTAGCAGAGATTCAGTAGGTGGCGCGCGTTCCTCTGCCTTGAGCTCATTCTTCAAGAAGGCTCAGATTTCCAGGTCTCAAGACCAGTAGGCTTGGGCCCTTCTCCTAAACCTTCAGGTTTTATCTCCTATCACTCACCTATATTTAACGTGGTGCTTCAGCCATAGCAAACTACTTATGATTGCCTTAATATGCCTTTCTCTCTTAGTTCCATATTCTTTTTCAAAATGTGTTCTGTCAGTCTGGGGTGTCTGTTTTCTCATCAAGTTGAGCACCACGACATCATCATGAAGTGGCCTGCTTGTTTTTTCTCATTGCTCCCATACTATGTGGTGTACACCAGAGTTCTCACGTGTGACTATTACACATATTATTTTTCTATCTTTTTCCTCCAAAGGACTATGATCTCCTTAAAGGAAGGGGAGGTTGTATTTCTAATACCTGCCACTTTATAAGCCTTTTATAAATCTTGTTGGATAAATAAAATGAATGAATGAAACTGAATGACGGTGTCTTTGACAACTTCTTTTCATGTGTTCATCACAATATGAGAAAGTGCTTGATGGTTTATCTACATTATAGCTTCTCTCAAGCACAGTTCCCACCTCTATTGTGCTTGTTTTTTTATTGCCTTTAAGAATTGATGTTATGTTCCATTATTTTTTAAAATTTTTGTTTGTTTGTTATTCAGTTCAATTTTAGTTTTGAAATGATTTGTTTTGTTAGGAATTATTTTAACCTTTTTTTTTCAGAATAATATTTACTGTTAAGGACAAAATAGAAAAGGCAATAAATATTTAGAAATGTTTTTTAGATTGAAGGACTATAAGGCTTACATTTTAGAATCAGACATCTACTCTTGAAATCTGGCTTCATCCAGCCTTCAGTTATGTGACTTGAGAATGCTTTATTCAATTCAGTTAAACTCAACTTGGTTTGATTCAACACATGTTTATTGAGTAATTATTATGAGCAAAACTCTTTGCTAAGTGAGTGGTATGAAGCTCAGAGTAAGACAGACTCAGACCTTGCCCTCAGGACAATGTCAGTCTTGAGGAAACTTTCCTTAACCTCACAGACCATGGAGTCTACTTCTTAGTTTAAAAGAATGGAGGCAACATAATTGTCTTATTAATATTCTGGGAAAAATAAATCGGATGATGTAAATGAAATATCCCACCATAGTGCCTGGAAAACTTTAGATGTTTAATGTATGCTAGTTTCTTTATCCAATTTCAATGAAAGCGATATATTTCTATCATGCTGAATTGTGCTGAAAAACTCTGATTCTTCAGTGGTGCTCTGGACTGAATATTTCTATACCACCTCAAAAATGTAAGTATATAAGTATATATTATAATACTTAAGTAGAGATAAAGGCCCATACTTATATATAATTTAGTGAAAAGGATTCTGTACAGGCTGATTTCATGATTTCAAAATATGATTTTATTACTTACTTGCTGGTAACTTTAGGCATGTCACCTGGCCTCTCTGATATCCAATATTTGCATAGTAATATTTGACTATAAGCAGTGAATTGGTTACAAGTAATGGCTTTTAAGTGAGGGACTTGAGTAAATGTCATGAATTGGCCCTGGATTCCTAAATGGCTCAGGCAAAGTACTTTCTCACCCTTGGTTTTCTTATCTATAAAATGGTCATAAAAATACTTACCTAATATGGTCAGTAAAGAAATTAGGATAGGATATGCTTATAGATAGTGCTCTAGTATATTGCCCATTCTTATCATTACTACTTTTATTCCATACTTATCATTACTACTCTTATTCCATCTTCATTAGGAATAAATGTGAAATCACTTTGAAAACTCTGAAGTCAAAAAAATATAAGGTGTTCCACATCTGGCATGACAGTCTAAGGAGTCCCATTGACCACTCTCCAGCAAACTTGTGAAAATTATTTTAAATCCCAACAACTTAAAGTCTCTGTAGATAATCATAAGGGCATATAACAAATGAAAATATCCCACTATGGTGGGATATTTCATTTACATCATCCAATTTATTTTTCCCAGAATATTAATAAAACAATTATGTTGCCTCCAGTCTTTTAAACTAAGATTTGATCTACCAAATCTCATTAAGAACTGCAAGAGTCTGTGGTGATTGCACCAAGACTCATACCTCCCTCTGTCTCCACCTGCATCTCAGCAAGATGGAAACTGCATTCCAGACTGGTACAGCTAAGAAAACAAGGCTCTTTCTCCCCTCAGGTCCTAGTAAGAGCACTATTTTCCTAGCAGGATCAGAAATAAGCATTTTTTATCTTGCTATTAGCTGTCTATAACTGAGGCTAAATTCTGGTGAGTGTGATGGAGAGGAGGGTCTCCCTTCTTCTGCCCAGTCTCCAGTCATAGGTAGAGTTTCTACCCTGGACCAAGTCTATACTCTCTGAAGAGAAAAAAAGAAGCTTAGCACTGCATTGGTAGTGTGTGAGTGGAGTGTTACTCTACTAATATAATACAGTCAGTCACTAAATAAGGAAACAAGCAAATTACATTAACAAGCTCCTGTCAGTGAGTGACAGGAGTCAGAATTGCTATAATATATTTTCAAAAATGTTCAGTATCCAACAAAACATTATGAAACATGCAGAGAAACAGCAAAATATGGCTAATACATTGGTAAAAAAAAGAAGGCAACAGAAACTGCCTGTAAGAGTGAATGAATCCTGGATTTAACAGACAAATACTTAAAAGTAGACTTCATAAATATGTTCACAGAACTAAAGGAAAGTATCATTAAAGAAATAAAGGAAAAAATGATGGTATCATATCAAAGATACTTAGATTACATAAATTTTACACAAAAAAATATAGGGATTCCCATATGCCCCACTCCCCACACCTCCCATACCCTCCCCCATAAACAACATCATCCTTCATTAGTGTGGCACATTCATTGCAATTGATAAACGCATCCTGGGGCAGTACCACTGAGCATGGACCATAGTTCACTCTCTCCCACACAGTTCTGCATGTTATGGGAAATATAAAATGGCCTATATCTAAAGACAGAATATTAATAACGAGATTTAAAAATATAAAAGAGAACTTAGTGAAACTTCTGGAGTTGAAAAGTCCACTAGAGGTAGAGTAAATTTGAGCTGGCTGAAGAAAGAATTAACAAACCTGAAGATGGATTCATAGAAATTATGCAATCTGAAAGACAGAGAGAAAAAAAAAGAAGAAAGATGAACAGAACCTCACAGAAATGTAGAACACTAGTAAGCATACCAACGTATATTTAATGGGCATATTAAAGGAGAGGAGAGAAGAGAGCAGAAAAATATTTCAAGAAATAATGACTCTAAACTCCCCAAAATTATGGAAAATAATCATTAAGCTACACATTACACATCCAGGAAGTTTAACAAACTCCAAGAAGAATAAATACAAAGAAAGCCACAAAGAGACGTATCATAGCAGAAATGCCAAAAGCCAAAGTCAAGGTGAAAATCTTGAAAGCAATAAGAGAAAGATGACTCATGAATTTCAAAGTAACCCCAATAAGATTAATAGCTGAATTCTCATCAGAAACAATGGAATACAGAAGGAAGAATGATACCATATTCCAAGTGTTCAAAGAAAAAAACCCTGAACCAGGAATCTTATATCTTGCAGCAATATTTTTCAAAAATGAAGGTGAAATAAAAACATTCCAAGATAAACAAAAACCAAGAGAATTTCTTGCTGGTAGAACCACCTTAAAATAATTACTAGAAGAAGTTATTCATGATGAAATGGAGTGAAACTAGACCACAATTTAAATACACAAGAAAAAGCAAAGAATACTGGTAAAGGTAATTATGTAATGATAAAAGACAGGATAAATGCATATTTCTTCTCATTTCTTCTCGTAACTGATCTAAAAAGGAATTGTATAAAACAACATGTATTGTAATGAATTGTTGACCTATAACCATAGAAATTTAATGTATATTGCTAATAACAGCACAAAGAGTGTTGGTGGGAAAAAAAATGTACTGGGCTAAGGAAATGACTCCAGATGGTAACCTGAATTCACAAGAACAAATGAAGAGAATCAGAAATGCTAAATAAGAAGGTTAATATAACACAAACTATAAATATATGATAGCCTTCTTTTCTTTCCTTAACTTCTTTAAAAATCATAAAATTATATAAAGTAATAAGTCTAACAATGTATTTTTTGGATTGTGACATTTGTAGATGTACTCTGTATAAAAACATTACCACAAAAAGGGAGAAAAAGGAGTAGAGCTACATACCAGTAACATTTCTATATATCACTAGAATTAAGTTATTATAAATCAGAAGCTGTTTTTAATAAATTAAGATATATACAGCAAACCCTAAAGCAACCACTAAGGATATAACATAAAAAAAAAAAAAAA
>JAQZBX010025857.1:0-29275 GCA_029593785.1 Cabassous unicinctus | reverse complement strand
CTTATATGGCTGCTTGAAACAAAGGGAAGGTGTGGGGGAATGGGGAGGGATAGAGGGGACATGATTGATGGCCAGTACATGCGTTTTTGTGAGCTGCGTGGACTATGGGGGCAACGGGGCTCTTTGAGCAGGGTGTCCTTGAAGTCCAGTTCGTTAATTAGCAAACACAATGTTGATGTAAGTTTGTGGCCATCTGGTGAAGATCAGCAAACCATGCTGGTGTCACCTTGAACTCTTTGTTATGGTTCTTCCTCCCAGACTGGGGTAAGGGGTTTTATCAGCACCACAAAGGATTATTGGTATGTCAGCCTGCTTCAGTTAACCTCTGTTTCTTCTTTATAATTTACTGGATAAAATGGAAGCTCAAGCAAATCAAGATGGTTAGTAAAATCACTTATCATTCCACTTTCACAAACATGTTTCAAAAAAGATTTGATAACAAAATGTTCAAAACTAAAACACAGATTGGTTGAGTTAGTGAACTTCTAAGCCAAAAAATAAATAAATACTCTGTTGGACATCAAGTCAAAAAGATAGACACCAATGGGGGAAGATTCAGGCTAGCTTTAGAGACTTCAGCATTTTTCGATGTTGGAAGAGATTGTCAAATGCTTACAATATTTTCAGGGAAAAAAAGTATAAGAATTTTATAAACAGAAATCTACAGAACATACAAGGGCAGCAAGTTGACATTTTAACATGTTCAAGAACCCAAGATCCTGTGAGCCCTTCTTAAATAAACTAATAGACCAGAGGATTAAGAGAAAAAACTCTAGAAAAAGGATTGGTTAGGGCATTGAATTCAATTAAATGCAAGACTAAAATGAAACAGCTGTTGAAATTATGATTAAAAAATCAAAAGAAAACATCACAAACCACAAAATTAAAACAAAATATATTAGCCAAAAATTGGGGGTGAAAAGAGAAGATGGAGAATAATATAAGTACTCTATTTCCTCCTCTTAAATGGCTAGAGATTTAACGATACTTTTGAAAATAGATAAAAGTAATTAAAGAATAATTTTATTTAAACACATAAAGGCACATATCAGAAAAACTAAGAAAAATGGTTATGCTTATCTATAATTTCATAGTGAAAAAAAGGAGACATTGGAAAATTATAACAATTTTGTCATTGCACAAAATGGAGATTCAATAGGTATTGTCTGAAGGAGAACAGTAAGTATATTGCATAAAATTATGGTATAAATGTAATCACCAGAAGAACAGACAATAAGTGCAAAAATAACTTCCAGATTATCAGAAAGAATGCACACATGCAAACAAAGCAGAAATAAAAGTGAGACCATATAAAAATGCAAAAAAAAAAAAATCAAAGTCATAAAAAGTATGATCTAAAGTACTATGATAAAACGAAATCCAAACAATTCTGTCAGTTCAATAAATCCTGTTAAAAGAAAAGTAGTCTCAAGATGAACAAAGCAAAAGCCAACAACTTTCTTATAAAGAAAAAATCCAAAACAAAATGTCTCAGACTGAAAATAAAATGATGGTGAAAGGCATATACAGACAAAAAGAAGGCAGGATGAGCAATATTAATACCAGGAGAAGTTGAATTCAGGGAAAAGAAAAATTAGAGATAGTATGAATATAAAAAAATATAACAATTTTTAAAATGAAAAAAAAAACCTGATACATGCAGGAAACCAAAAGATTCCCAAGATATGAATTTGGTCATGAATTTGGTCAACTCATTTTCAAGAAAATACACTGGAAAATGTTCGTGAAATAAGTGATTTTTTTAACAAAAAAATTCCAACTATATCACATTACTGAAAAGGCAAAACTATAGAGACAGTAAATAGATCAGTGTTTGTCAGGGGTTCAGGAGGAGAAGGGGAAGTATGAACAGGTGAAACAGGGGGGACTTTTAGAGTGGTGGAACTATTCTGTAGGATGCTGTGCTGGTGATACTTGTTATGCATTTATCAAAACCCATAGCACTGTACAACATGAAGAATGAACCTTAATGTAAACTATAAACTTTAGTTAATAATGACCTATCAATATTAGTTTCATTGTAACAAATGTATCACACTAATGGAAGATGTTAATTTTATTAATAGGAGAAACCATATGCCAGGGGTAGGAGGGGTAGCATTAGGGTGATGATATGAAAATCTCAATTTTTCTGTAAATCTAAAACTTTAAAGAAATAAAGTCTATTAATTATTCATTTAAAAACATAAGAGATTGTTTTGTACTAGTCTATGAAATACATTTTAAAACCTAGATGAAATCAATAATTTCTTAGAAAAATGTAATCAAAATTCACCCCAATAGAAGCAGAAAGCTAAAACAGACAAGTCTATAGAAGAAAGAGAAAAATTTATCAAAGAACACCACCACAAAAGAGCACTATGCCATGAAGGTTTCACTGGTGAACTTTACCAAAACTTTAAGGACCAGATAATACCAGTAATGCATGAACTATTCTAGAGCTTAGAAAAATGGGAAAAAAAGTTGCAAAATTTGTCTGAAACGTAACAATGAAACATAAATATGATAAAGATAGCACAAAAAGAGAAAACTCAAAATTGAATCTCACTTTAATTTTGATTATCAAAACAAAAACCCAAATAATATATTAGCATACAGAATCCAATACCAAATTAAGAAAATAATACCTCATAACCAGGTGGGAATTAATGTAGAAATAAAAGCATGGTTTAATAGTAAGAAATTACCAAACAAATTTAGAAATATTTCTAAATGCTTTATGATTTCCCTTTGATGCAGAAAATGTTTTTGGCAAGATACCTATTCCTGATAAAAATTCTCAATAAAAATAAGATGCTATATTGATTGACACTTTCTTAGCATGACCAGGCTTATATATTTATATATAAAATATATAATTCATTTCTAAAACCAACATCTTACTGAATGGGGGAATGACAGAGGCACTCTCATGAATGCCAAAAATAAGATAAGGATTCCCAAAATTACCACCACTACTTAACATTCTTATAGGCAATAGCTAATTCAATCAAAAAACTGAAAACTATTAAAAATAACTGTGGGAAAACATAAATGATCTTTATATATGACATGACAGCATACTTAGAAAACTCAAGAGAATCAATGATGAAATTAGCTAAAACAATAAAGGAATTCATTAAGGTGACAGGAATAAAATTAAAATTAAAAATCAATATATAAAATACTCAGTTAAAGATATAGTAGAAGAAAAAACACATATGTAACAACAACACAAAAATAAAAATTTATGAGTAAACAGTAAGTAATGTGGAAAAAAAAGAGGAAAACTTTAAAAACACTCCTGAAAGAACAAAAGTAGACTTCAACATTTTGTAAAAGAATGGCAGTTTCTTATAAAACCAAACATTCATCTACCCTGTGGCCCCAACAACTCTACTTCTAGGTATTTATCCAAGAAAAATTAAAGCATATCCTCCCCAAATAGTGTTCAAGGTGTTCATAGCACTTTAAAGCATAATAGCAATAAATTGGAAACAATCCAAGTATCCATCATTAAGAGATGGATAAACAAACTGTGGTATATTTATAATATGGAATACTACCCAGCAATCAAAAGAAATGACCTACTCATACACATAACATGGATGACTATCAAAAAACATATTGCTGAGTGAAAGAAATCTTACACGAAAGTGTACTCGGTGGACGACTCCATTTAAATGAAGCACTAGAACAAGCAAAACTTACGTATGGAAAAAAATAAAACAGTGACTGACTGAGGGTGGAATATGGGGGGATTTACTGGGAAAGGAATGAGAGAACTTTACTAGTGGTGCATGGGTGTAATTATTTATCAAAACTCATTGGACACCACACTTAAGATATGAGCATTCCATTGTATGCAAATTTACCTCAATAGAAGAAATAAAGAACCCTTGAACTCTATTTGATGCTTTGCAAACTGAAGCATTTGTTCAGGGGGATATATATTGATGTTGCAATTTATCTGTAAATACATCAAAAAATTAGATGGGCTGAGGGATAGATTAACGGATGAATAAGTGGATAGATAGCTGGTAAAGCAAGTTAAAAACAATTGATGGTAGACTCTGGGTGCTAGGTATATGGGTGGTCCTGGTAAAATTCTTTCAGTTTTTCTGAACATTTGGAAAATTTTCATGGTGAAATGTTGGGAAAAACAGAGTGGTGAAATGGGACAAGCCTACTAAACATTAAAACATATTATAAAGCTTCTAAAATTTATCAAGAAATGTTTTACTGTTGCAAGAATACATAGGCTGGTGGAACAGAACAAAATGTCTGGAAACTGACTCAAGCATAGATAAAATTTTTATGTATGATAAAGGTGACCTCTCAAATCACTGAGAAAGGATAGACATATTAATACAGGTGCTGACATAACTGGATAGCCATTTGGATAACAGATAAAATTGATTCCATAACTCACACCATACATCATAATAAATCCCAAATGGATAAGGTATGTAAATGTGCCAAAAATTGAAACCACACAAGTATTTGAAGAAAACAAGGTTGAATTCCTTTATACTCAAACTCCAGATGCCACACAAATAAAATGTTAATAATTTTTACTATTTGAAATATTTCGCATGGCAAAAAAAAAAACACTATAAGAAAATTCAGATGATAAATACTCAAGGAATGAGCATTTGTATTATATATCACAAATAAAGGGAAAACCTATCTGATATATGACAAACTCTTACAAATTGAAGAGAAAAAAGCCAAGCCTCCCCAAAATGGATATAAAATGTAAGTAAATAGTTCATGAGAAAAAGGTATAAAAATTGGCCCATGAACGTATTAGACATATTTAAGCATAAGGAAAGACATTCAAATTAGAACTACATTGAGATAGTTTATCACCTGTCAGACTGAAAAAAAAATTCAAAAGTTTGACAATACACTATTTCAGCAAACTTTGGGGAACTAGATTCTCTTTTATACTGCTGGTGAGAGTACAGAATGAGGCCACCAATATATAGGGAAATTTGGCAATACCTAACAACACTACGCATGGATTTACCATTTAATTAAGTAATCATGATTTTATTGAACATATAGGTCCAATAACATGAAACAACAACAAAAAAACATATGCATGAGGTTTTTCATACCAAAATTAACTATAATAAAAAAAAATTGAAAACAATCCAAATGCCTTATATATTAAATAACAATGGCAAGTCACATGATGGATACTATACTGCTATAAAAAATCCTTATGAACTAATATATTGTCATTTCCTATATATAAGTATAGTTTTAACCATAAATATAGATATACAGCTTTATTTTTCAAAATTAAGCATAAAAAGAATCTACAGGGCATAAGTAGATACAAAAAGGATAAAGAATGAGTGAGAATATTTTCAGTATGTCTTCTGTATCAGTGTCCAGTCAGGAAAAAAGAAACCCAAATTATATTGACAGAACATAATTTAGGAGCTTGCTAGGATAATGTTGGAAGAATTGAAAGGCAACCATGGATCCCTAAGTTAAAACAGAGATTGTAACTGTATGAAGCAGCTCCCATTTCAAAGGCTGGCAGAACAAGGAAAGAGGCTGGAGGAGGGCATCTGCTGAGCTGGAACACATTTCTCTGAAGACACGCCACTGAATGGCTGGCACTAGAAACCAAGAAACTCTGAGGAGGGGCACCATGATTCTGGAACTCAAATTTCTGAAAATGAGATTCCACTGGCTGGTCTGGAAGTATAGGAAGAAGCTATAAACTAGAAACAACTGTTACTAGAAAGAACTGCCACTGTCTGGGTGAGGACTGTTACTGGAGAAAGTCTGAAAGGAAGAAGTAAAAGGAAGAAGCAAGTCTTTTCTTCTTCTTCCTTCCATTCTCCTCATAGCATGCCTGTGGTACAATGTAGGAGGGCAACCTTTGGCAAGGGTGACACACACTGCAAAGGGTTCCAGCCCCAGATAAATGAAAGGTGGGTTTAGAGCTAAGAGACAATGGCTTATTAACCAATACAGCCCTATGTTAGGCTACTAAACATGCATACACACATTTTACACACATTTGAAACTACATGTAACAAAATAACATTATTTCATAAATATGTTGCAATTTGTTATAATTTTATACAGTTATATTTCCTTCAAATATGGTTGCTCTGTCCCTCTCCCATTAAAGGGGATACACAAAGTCCTCCTTCTATGGGTACATATCTCTAGATGATGTTAATTTCTCCTCAATGACAATCACAGTCGCACCCGAATACTGAGTAACCTAAAGAAAAAAATTGAAAATGAACCACAATCCATAATTCTTAAATAAAATAGTGGGAGGAGGAAAAGTACAAAAAAAACCGATTTTGAACAATGACAATGCTTTATATATACAAAAACAAATCAACAAGGATGGAATAAAATCATTAATATTAAATACAAACAGGAACAAATGAATATAGCTCTATAAAATGGATAACATATTCACATGAAAATAGCATAATTAATTAAAATATCTTTGGACCATAGTACACCCTGGGACATATTCTAATTACAAAAGCAACAAGGATAGCTTGAACTTTACTCAGTGGAGATGTGGTTCATAGGATTTAGTTTAGTCTTTCAATTAATATTAATATATTAATATTGGATTAAGTATCAAGATGGATATAAAGATAATTGATAGATGATGAATAGATAGAGTCAATTAGTAAATATTTTAATATTTTGGGGGCACTGGGGTTCTCACTAGGAGAAAAAGAGAGAAAAATATATGAAAAATAGGAAGACTCCTACAGCATAACACTGAAAAATTGGAGGTATACATAAGAACTCTTACTTTTTGTTTTTATTTGCTGGCTCCTTCCCCAAGTAAAGGTCTGGAAACAGCATTGCAGTAACAGGAAGCATAGCATTACCGATTTTGGGTTCTAAATACCATTCTCCACTAGAGATCTTTGGAGAAATAGCTGATAGCCAAATCTGTGCAAAGAAATTGAATATATTTTTGAGCCTGAAAGTAAAGAAGTGCTCAAAAACTGTTAAAAGATTGAAGTGGTTTTTATGACTAAATTTCTGACAATTTGAGCACAAAAAAATAAAATGATAGTAATGAATTATAACATAGATTAAAAAAAGAATCCATGAATTCATCTCCAAACACACACACGCACAGAGCCAAAAGAAGGGATGCTTTTCTTTACAGAGGAATTCCAGCTGATAAATGTAGATGGAAAAAGAGAGAATAACCACTTTGCAAACACCAATGTAAAAACAGATTTATGCAAAGATTATCAATTGATGCTAAAAACATTAGAGAATATTACTGAGAACAGAAAATCTAATATCTTGAAGTTTTGTTGAAACAGAACTACCCACAGATTGCTTATTAATTACATAGATATTTTTGCAATGAAGACATTGACAGACACTACTGTAATTAATTTATCAACTTAACATTACCTAGAAAGGGACAAAATCAGCTTATGAACCTCCTGATGCAATGTGCTAAGGAGGACATAACATCACATATACAGTATTATTTTCAAAAATGTTAAGTATTAATTTAATCATGATAAATAATCAGACAAATCCAGATTGTGTGACATTCTACAAAACAACTGTCCTGAACTATTAAAAAATGTTATTATCATACAAAGTTTGTTTTTAAAATACAAGGTTATATATAGAATAATGAAGACTAAAGAAACAAACACAATGTGTGATTCTTGAAGGATCTTCAATGGAAGAAAATCAGATATAAAAGACATTCTAGGGACAACTGTGAAGATTCAAATATGGATTGTATATTAGATGATTGCATCCTATCAATGTTGCATCCCTTGAGATACAGGGGTTCTTAACCAGTGGACCACGGACACCCAAGGGGCCCATGGAAAGATTTCAGGGGGTCTGTGAGCTTGAATTGAAATTCAAAAAGAACATTATTCTTCTGGGGACATGTTGGCGCTAGTGTGATATATTTATTAAATAATACAAGGCATAGTGTGGACTTAGAAAGGGGTCCATGGTTTTCACCTGACTGGCAAAGGGTTCCATGGAGCAAAAAAGGTTAAGAACCCCTGCTTGAGAGTGACAATATTATTGAGGATCTGCAGGAGAATGCCCTTATTCTTAGAAAATAATGCTGATATATTACAGGGTGATGAATCATGATACCTGAAAATTACTTTGAAAAGTTTAGCAATTCACACGTGTGTATATAATATTAGCAAAAACAAAGCAAATTGACAAATTGGTGAATTAAAGTGATGGATTATATGGGTGTTCATTGTTACTTTTCTTTCATCTGTTTTTGGGACCCCCTAAAACTAGAATACTTGTTGGAAGTTGTCCTGAGAAGAACAGGCCTTTATGATCCCACTTCCACCCCTCATATTGATCAGTCATTTGATGTGGGCTGTTCCAGGAAAAAGCATGACCTTGGATAGGGCTACAGTGCAGCTAAGGCAAGCTTGGAAGGGGTTGACAATGGAATGCTTTCTGCTTGCAGCACTCCCAGTAGCTGGCCCAACAAGTGCTCCCTACAAGGGCATCTGGGCAACACATCACAGTATCTACTACAGGATACTTCAACATACATAATGAAAATTCAGAAACTTTCCAGAGAAGGCATTATTTCCCCATCCAGAGAAAAACGAATGAGAAGACAGGTCTTCTTCACCAATGTGGCTCTTAGTAACACACCACATTCTATCCTAGTGTTATTATTGCATGGAGAATTTATTTTGGCAGCTATCTATTTAAACCAACTTGTGTTTAGGCGATTCTAAAGAAATAGACCCTTTCACTCTGCTATTCTGTGTGTGGTTTCACTAAAAGAAATATGGTAATACATAATGGTAACTGAAACACAGTACAGCAATTTTCATCTGAGAAGGTCAGGGTTAACCTTCAGTGCCCTTACTCACTTAAGGAAACATCTTTAACTTGTGTCAGCATATTTTCATTAAGTTCACATTGCCCTTCAAGGTGCAAAGAAGGCTTTCATCTCCAAGAAGGCAACAACTAATTAGAAATAAAATTGCAAGAAAAGAACAGATTAAGTTGCAAGAATGGCACAGCCATTGCAGGCAAGACTTTCCAAAGGATCTAGAAGACACTTAGAAGTTCAAATAGAAACCAGAAACTAGACTTTTTTGCATGAGACATTTCAAAGGCACAATGGCCATTTCTGTTCTAATTATAACATTAATAAAAGAATGTGTCTATAAAGGGAAGATGCCTGTAAATTTCAGTTTTTGTAGGGCAGTCACAATTGCAAATGTGTTATCCTTTTGTTCCCATAGCATAAACTATTATTTCATTCTGAAAATTACAAATTTGACTTACAGAATGCAGATAACAGTATCAGTAACTAGAAAATTAATTAATTTATTATTCGTTGCATATTTGGAGGCTGAGGATTGTGTGTGACATAACAGAAAAATACAAGGCAGTATGAAAAGTGCACACAGATCCAGTGATAGACTATGTGCCCAAGTTTTATTTTTATTTCAAAAAAACAGCACAATGCCTGACACACTATAGGCCTGCAATAAGTACTAATTGTATAAATTTTCTCCTAACAGAGAAAACCCTGCCATCTTTTAAGGAGTATAAAAATAACAGTGACACTTAAAATGCCCTATATGTTCTGGGCAATTTAAATGGGTAGAATCTCATAAAGAAAGCCTTATTTCATGATTGATGTTTCATTCTTCATAAGTTCCACCAAATAAAACCTTGCCTAGTTTTTAAAAAAATATTGTGTACTTTTGTTTAGCAAAATATAATTTCTGAAAATCACCAGCACATTTAATACTTACTTTATACCTTGTTACAGCAGGTTTGGGAGCCATTTGAGCATGGGACTCCATTTAGAAGATATGATTCCTAGTAATTTTATTTCTATTCTTTTCTTTTTTCCTGGAAAACCCATGGGGGCATGGAGCAAGCTTTCTGAATATTTTTGAGCCTAATATCAAATATACTTAAGATTATATTTAGGAGTTGTCAAAGTTTGACCAGTTTACCTTAAAGTGACCCCTTATAGAAAGTGAATAAATGTGTCCCTATAGGTATAAAATGTGGGGGAAAATCAATAGATTAAAAAATTCCTGGACATATATATATCTTTAAAAAATTGCAAAAACTATGCAAAGGTCAATATTTGTAAGGTAAATTGTAGTTGTAATCATGCTTCCTAGAACTACTGAGGTTGATGAAACAGCCCTAGAGCAATTTGAGTTATTGCTATTTAATTTTTAAATTTATTTGGTACTGCCTAGACAGTACAGAAAAGATAATTTGTTTGAAAATGAATACAAAATCCAGTTTACTATCAATTAAATCTTCTCTTTTCCCACTTAAAATATTTTCCTATATGGCACTTATTCGGTTGTGTTTGATTTTATTATGAAATGAGTTTTTTTGTAGTTTCTGTGGCTTTTTACCTCTTTCTTAAGATGTTCATTTTAAATCTTTGTGTCAGGAAACAGAGAAATGGTATCTCTAAATGAGAAGTATATGCAGGGAACTCAGGTAATGTTGAATTTCAATGAACTTGTTATTTCTAATGCCGTGAAACTGTCAAATGTTAACAGAAATTAAAGATAGAATTCTTAAGGAAGCTTTCAAATCACAGCCTCATCTGTCAGTATTTGATCATAGCCTAACATTTATGAAATATCAAGGTACGGACGTGCCCTGAGGAAAAACCATGATGTCCTCAGGCCAGTATAATAAAAAATTGCCAATTCCAAGCATTTCTGAATTTTCTAATTGTTTTTCAAATCTACTGCATGGCAAATATGAAAATTAGAGGACAGTGAAAACATTCATTCATTACTTTAAAATAATTTAGGTTAAAGTGATGGTATATTTACCTAACAGTTCTTTCTTTTCGCATTTTAACAGAGAAAGTTAACATGGAAAATTTTATAAGCTTTTCTTTTTCTAATGTTATAAATGGAAGCACTATAAATCAAATTTAACAGAGCAACCAAAGCATTAAATACATTTTTAAAAAGCCCTTTCCATTTTACCTGTCAACATTATCACATTTCCTAAAGACAAGTATGTACTACAGGTAATGTACAACAGCGTTGTTTACCTTAAATGAGTGATTTTCTAAAACAAAGATGCAAAATTCTGTCAAAATCAACACTCAAATTGTAGTGGCTGGCTTGAAATTGTTGCCACAGTTTTTAGGGTTCAAAGGACCATCACTTTTCATTTAACTAATCATTGCACATCTGCTTTCTTCCTGCTTTGCTTATGTGTCCTCTATTCTTGAATATTAAAGGCTAGAGAAGTAGAGTCATGAACGGAAATTTGGAAGCGACAATAATTCAAAGAGAACCCTAGGTCTGTCTTTATTCCTGCCCTATTGAGCTCAATAACAAATGATTCCATGGCACCTAACCTCAGTCCATGCCAATATCTACATCACTGTGAGGCAAGACTTGGAGCACAGAATGACTGTCTTCAACAACCCTTCATGTAGGTGATGGAATTAAAAAGCCAAGTTAAATGATCTATCATCAATGGTAACAAATGTTCCACACCAAAGAAGGTGTTGGTGGTGGGGTAGTATATGGGACTGCTATATTTTATGCATGATTGCCTTGTAAGCCCATAAGTTCTCTATTAAAGGCAAAAAAGCCTAGTTACAATGGCCTGCTTCATGGACAGCCAGAGTCATAAGCAAAAGGGTCGGACCATCTCATTCCTACACTGTACAAAAAGAGTTTGTATAGCATTATTTCAGGCACATTCACAAAGTGGATATTCTATAAGTTCTGTAAGCATAGGGACTATATAAGCTGTTTTCTCTATTTTTTGGCACCTAGTACAGTACCTGAAACAGTAGATAGACACTCATAGAATGAATTGCCAAGGTTCAGGAATCACTATTATCAGCCATTTGGATCTCTTCCTCCCACTAAGAAGTCAGCAATTCCCTGAAGCCAACCATAATAAGTATCCTCAGGTAGAAAAACCCTTGTATGTTTGGGTGTATGTGGGAGATCACAGTTTTATCCTAATGCCCTATCATGCTATTAAAGTTACATAACTTGAAGTCAAGAGCACAGAAAAAATATTGTTCAGTAAGCCAAATTTTCCCAGGTTTGTGTGTGTTACTGGACTTATTCAAAATTTTAAAACTCCCTTACTACTTAACAACAGGGATGTATGCTTTAATCTTAATACTAATTAGAACACTTTGAAAATTAATGCATCCAAAAAATAGATTTTAAAAGAACTTAACCTGAAAATCAAACAATTGATTGAAATTTAAATCAAAGAGAATAAAAAATTTCAAATATAACAGAAATAAATCTTTGAAATGCAATACATTTGGTAAATCACAATAAAAATATCATTTGCAATTTTTCAAGGACATTGAATCAGCTTTACAATTAGGGAGATATTTGAATTATTCCATATATTCACCAATAAGAAGGAAAGAATTTTCTTCCTTTACCAATGTCTTAAATGGGAGTACTTCCTGCCTTTCTGTTTGTAAGAGTCTTTCCTCTCTTTCTTTTCTCATTTTACATTAATCTACCTAGGTAATTGTGACAGTTTGAAGTGTTGTGAATACCAGAAAAGATCATGTTCTTAGAACTTATCCATTCCTGTGGCTGTGAATCTAATTGCATTAGATTCCGTTAAGGGTCCTTTCGATTAGATCACTTATTGATTAGATTGCTTTAGGGCCTTTGATTGGACTACTTCAGTGAGGCGTGACCCAGGTTGGGTCTCCTCCCTCTCGCTGGAGGCTTATATAAGCAGATTTCTGAAAGCAGAAACACACAGAGAAAGACAGTTGCCATTTTACCCTGCCATGTGAGAGACGACTAGAGAAGCCCTGAGAAGCTGGAGGCTAGAATCAGTGGAGCACAGAGGCATGGAAAGAGGCTCCTGAAAGCCTAGGCCCACAAAACAGCTCAAAGCTGAAGAGAGGAGGTCTGCCTTGTGCTTGATCACCCACAGCTCAGCTTGGGGAGAAAGCAGCCTGTGGGAGAAGGCAGAGAACCCAACAGAGAGCTGCCATTTTGCCTTGCCCCATGACAGGACTCCAGGATCGCCAGCAGCCACCCTTGGTGTTGTAGCATCACTGATGATTCCTTGATTTGGACATTTTCACAGCCTTGAACTATAATATTTTTCCCTAATAAATTCCTATTATAAAATCCCATCCCATTTCTGATATTTTGCTCCCAGCAGCCTTAGCAAACTAAAACAGTAATTTCATTTACTCTCATGGCTCTCTTAACATTTGCATATTCATAAGTAATTTCAAAGTGATCGCATCCAAGATCTGTTTCCTGAGATTCAGGCTTAAATATCTTATTAAATATCTCCATTTGGATGTTCTACAGGCCTTAAACTGACCATATCAAAAATGATCACATCATCTCCTTCCAGCCTCACCCCTACATCCCAGTACTTTTCCTTTATTTCCTATCTCATTATCCACTTAGCTACTACAAATTGTGCAAACTCAACATCAGTGACATTCCCTTCCTTACTCACTTCTTATTCAGGCCACTATTGTCCCTGGCTTGTCTGAGTGTCACACTCTGTTAACCAGTCTCCCTGAGTCTGATATGGCTTCTGCCTCTGGTCCCCACCTCCATCCATGCTTCACCTTGGAGTCAGAATGACCCTTAGAAAGAGCAAATCTGATTGCTCTAACTCAGTGTACAGACCTCTTCAGTGGTTCCCCAGTGCCCTCTGAATGATTCACTTCAGATTCATAAGACTGACATTCAAACATTTTGTGATCTTTCCCCATTCTTCACTGATTAAACTCAAATGATACTGAACTGCTGAAATGAGTCTACTACTCTACTTCCAGGCTGAGCCTAAAAATTCCCCCATTTCCCCTTTCCTGCATCCCTTTTGCATTCCCCTATTAGATGTCCTAATTCTTGCTGGTTTTTTATGTCTCAACTAAACTGTTAGTACATCTACCAATTTTGACCCCTCCTCCAAGCGACAATGGATCAGTTGCTCCTCATAGATGCTGCTCTATCTCCTTATTATCATGTTTAAACAGTCTAGATTTTAAGTTTCACCAAACTATAAATTATTTGGGGAAAAGGAATGTAGCTTATAGATTCTTTTGTTCTCCAGGCCTAGGACAGGCTGTCAAGTCATATTTGCTTAATGAATGAATGAAGTACATAGTAGTTACTCAAAACTGATAAATCAAAGAAAGACAAATTATGTAAAAAGCTTTCACTCACATTGAGGAGAACTTCATCTTACTACAATTAAAGAGCTGACAATAACTGCCAACATTTTGGTTTGATGTCCAGACATATGGGTAGCACAAGATACAAAAACAATAACAAGAAACATGGCAAAGCACAGATCAGCTAGAGAATTTGGAATAGATTTAGATGTTAATAATTGTTCTATATCAAATAGCCTTGTGCATTTGTGTACAAGAGTACAAATTTCATCTCCTTGGTTTCTTTTTCCTCCACATACACCTTTAGGAAAAAATGGTTATAAAATAAACCTTTTAAGATTTCATGAGATATTTCATGTTTGGTCCCTCTAATAGTTCTATTAAGTTTCTTCAAAGGGGCACTTTGCTACCAGAACAAACTTGAAAGAACAGAACATTTATTCCAAAAGCAATTTCCTTCCCCAGTTATTTTCTGTATTCCCTTGGCAATGTTTTTTGACAGTTTTACTTGAATCAGAGCTTATTTGGTCCCAAATCAGTTTCTCCTGCTGCTTGAACCTGCAGTCAAGTCTCAGACCTTTGTGTGTGACCCCAATCTACTATCATGGAAATGATAATAATCATACAAGTACATATTCCATTGCAAGATGAGTTCAGATATTTATATAAAAAATTAGAGCAAACTTACAAAACGTATTTGGAATTGCATTTTGTTTCTTTGTTTCAGTCTATTCAAAGAAATGGTATGGGTTTCCAAATGGAACTTTCATGTTTACAGGAAAATGTTACAAAGAGATAATGGTAAAGATGGTTATGATAAAGGTGATGATGACAATGAAAATGATTCTTTATTAATTATATAATACGTACAGTTTACAACAAGCTGATTTATGGCAATCCTGGGAAGAGAGAAACATTGATTTAATATCTCAATTTTACAGATAAGAAAGCAGACTCAAAGAAGTTAATTTATTTAAAATTGTAAAATTGTGCAACCAGAAGGATCATAATTATAGTGCCATATCCTTTGTTTGTCAAATAAGAGATCTGAAGTAGGTGACATTCTCAAGATCAAAAACATAGTAAAGTGGTGAGCCTGACCTTCAACTGCTGTGTATACAGAGACACGGCAGTTTGGCTCTTCTGAGGCATTAACTCTACTTCTGGAATAAAACCTGTTCCTCAGGAAAGACACATTTACTACTTTTAGGTCCCTATTTCTAAGAGTGGAAAGTAATCAGGTGACTCCTAGGAATCCTGGAGGTCAGTAAAAGGAGCCTCTCTGGGAGGTTTGGAGAGGAAGCAACAAAGGGAATTTATAGAAGATTGAGACCCTTGAAGGTATTTTTTTTTTCAGGAACTGGTATTTATTATCAAAGTCATATTTGATGTCAACAAGATGCCACAACTACCAGAAAAAAAAAAAAATGTGCACATTGCAATCTTAATGCAAACAGTCAAATGGATCCCCCACCATTAAAAAAGTAATTCAAATTAACCCAAAAAGCAACTGAATTTTTTAAACATCTTTATACACCCAGCCAACAAATTAAAATGGTTAACAATAAAAAATACAAATTCAGAGGTCTGGTATCGATGCTTAAAAAAGGCAACTAACTGCTTAAGCATTTCTATCAATTTGAACATCAGTCTCTCAGCCATTCAGCTTCATCCCATTCACCATCCAGCAGGCTCTCTCAGCCACCTATGGCGACTCAAACTTAACCACACAGCACCTGCCCAACTTCCCATTTTCCATCTTGATGTCAGCATATGGCACGTGGTCACATTTGTTGAATTTGTCTTTTAACATTTTCCATGGAAAATCAAATGGACGATTTCTCACAGAGATCTGACAGGCCTTACTGGTCACCCCAGGAGCATGGGCTCCAGCTCTACCAAAGGAACCATCAAAGCATCAAAGCTTTTGAGGTCTATCTGGTGTCCCTCCATATTTGGCTGTTAGCACAATGTTTTCTGCTTTTCATATTTCTGGCAATTTCTTCCCAGAGGGAAGCACGTCGACAGCAAAATTTCTTCCAGTTTTGTATCTTCACTCTCACAGCCTCATCATCACTCCTACTGGAGATTAAAACAAAACAAAACAAAACAAAACAAAACAACCTTCTAGAAACAGAAAATGAGCTCCTCCTCACGGAAATGGTCATGGATCCATGGCATCAGAGGCCTCCTCAATGCAACTCAATTCAGCAAGCATTTATTGAATACTTTGATGTTTTCATTAAATTGTTTTTAACCATGACAGAAACAATGTGATTAAGATTGTGTGTATTTTTTACAAGCAGGGATCTGTAACCCAGTTTGCTTCTGTTTAAACCGAATTGTTACTTTGTAACCTTCTGTTGGCCACTTAGTTTTCTGTGATCTACCACTCAAACCCTGACCATATCTTCAGAATTTTCACTTCTCTAATCCTGCGAGTCTACCATCAGGCAAAGTTTTTCACCCAGGGGAGAACTTGTCTGGCGCTTGAAGCAATCACTGTAAGCCCTTCCTGGTAATTCCTTAGATATTTAGGTTACTTTATGAGGTTTACAAATTGTTATCCTTTCTAACCAACCACTTGTGCAAAGTAGCTTGTTTCACATCAGGTGAGGAATAATTATGGCTTTGTTCTCTAAATACACACTTCACATTATCACTCAGCAGATTCCACTTGCTCCATAGCTAAAGATTCTGGGAAGGAAATAAGGACATGTCTGATACTTCTGTCTCCCTAGTAAGATTATCTTTATGAAGGGACACACAGATGCTTTTCGCTGCAAAACTCCCAATTCTCCACAAAGGTTCCTCAAAGTCAGCCTCAGTCTTTGATTCTCATTCCTCAATTCACCCTTCACGCCTCATCCTCCCCTCTACCTTCCTTCAGTCCCTTTCAAACAGTGCTGAAAGTGTTTGCTCTATGAATGGGGTTTTAAGGTTGTAGTCCCCAGGTGTCTCAGCTAGAATTCTTGGGGCAGAGAACATTTATAGTGCAGCACATGTTTTCTTAGTCAATGGGAAAAAAAATTCCCCCTCTACTTCTAATGGACTTGCTTCAGCAATATGTTTCATGGCACCCCTGGACCTGTGGGGAGACTGACGTTGCCGGAATATTTCTTTTTTATGGCTTTTGTTGCTTTGACAGCTTTGATTTTATGGCAACTTTAATCATGTGTGTCCTATTCCTTCACCTCTGGCATTTTGCAAATATTCCATTTCTCTATTGCTGCTACCATAACTGCCTTCCACAAATTGTAATTCATCAAACTATTTCCCCATGCCCCTCTACTACATCCATAGGGGAAACCCCAATGGGGAACTGCATCAAGCAAACAAGGCGATGCTAAATGCTCAGGAGTCAGGAAATCTATTAATTAAAAAGAGGTGGAGAGAGAGAGAAAAGGAAGGAAGAAAAATTACGTATATAAGTTAATGCAGCCCCAAGATACCACTGGCAGTAACTTATGCACTGACACTTTAAACAGGCTTTATGAGTCTGTTTACTCTATTCACAACTATTCATGAAAAAATTGTGCTATCAAGTATAACAGCACAATGTACATGTGTTATCTTAAAGATACAGTGAGTCAATAAATCATACCTGAGCTTTAACAATATTAGATTTCTCTTTCTTGTATATTCATAGAATAATGGAAGTGGAAATGAAAAAGAGATAGAGATGGAAAAGACCAAATAGGTTATCCATTCAATCTTGCTCTGACAGGGGATCAGTCTAGAGTAATACATCTTAGGTTCTGTCACCTGGAAATCAGCACATTCCAGTTGTCATAAATTTCAACCACTTTTCTTAGCAGTTTATTTCTGAATAGCAAAGTTCTTAGATTCTGGTCAATTTCTCTTAAAACCAGAACTAAAATTTAACTTTGTTAATTTGCTCATCTTTTCATTCTAACTCCTTGGGCTTTCTGTAAAAATTTCTTCTGCTGTGGAAATTTACATTATTCTAACATACATTGGATTATTTCCTGATCTCTATTACTCAACCAAGATAAATCCAGTGGCTGATTCTCCTCCTTCTTTATGAGGTTGCCCCTAGGAAATATAGCACAAACACCCAAGTCAACTTTTTGGCAAGTCCTGTTTCCCCAAGAGAGTGTGATTAGGACCATGTTCTTAATACCGTTGCAAAAGGAAATGCCTCTATTCAACCATTCTGTTTCTAGCATTTTCTAAGCTAGGGAGAGATTTGCTCACGAACCCCTGCAGCTATCGGTTTTCACCACAGCAGCCACTTTCTTCTTATTGAACATCTATGTTTCTGATTAATTTGTCCCAATTTGTATTTCAATCTCACTTAGCTGTAAGCCCTGTTCCTGTTCAAAGATGGCATGGCCCATTTTTATGATTCTTCTTTTCTTGTTAACATTATTGATGTTATTTTCAAATTTCATTAAAATGCTATTTAATCCCTTTTATAAATCATTAAAAAAGATTTTTTCATTGTGAGGGAAGTTAAAGCTATAGTTTACTAAGTATCTCTTAAAATTGACGGAATCATTGCCATTTCAAAACATTGGGATGCTTTGGTCACAAAAACTAAAGCAGTTTTTATGTTGTTGACTCTGAGGCCACCCCCCCCCCCAATAAAAGAATAAAAGAAAGATGTGATGCCATATAATATTTTACAGAAGTAATTATCATTATCAGAAATGTGTAAATGTCTAAAATATTATAGAGTTCGTGATGTTGATGCAACAAGATACAGATGGTAAATGTCTATAATTTATTCACTTTTTATCTTCAGATCTAGCATAAAGTAGATGCTCAAAAAATATATACTGGATTAAATGCATATTTTCAGATAATACATCATTTGTTTAGAGTCATGTAATTTTTAATGTGTTAATTTTGTTGTAGAAAAGGTTTGGATTTAACTTTACAAACATGAAATATAGGGTCAGAAAATGCCTTGTAGATGTCCAGATATTATGTTGTGCAATTTATATATATATATTCTAAACCTTGCACGATCCCTGCAAGTCAGAGTTGCAAAGTAAAACTAAGGTTAAATAAGGTAAATTGTCTAAGAGCACAAAAGATTAAAGGAGAGAATTGAAACACAGGTGTATCTCCCCAATATCAAGCAGGGTGTGCAGAATATAGATAGTGGGAAAAAAAAGACTGGGATTCAAATGAGGGAGCTCTGTCAATAGTCCAGAGGACCATAAGCCTGGCCATTAGGAACCTTCATTGCTATGTGAAAGTTTAGATTTTATCCTTTTGGGAAGCAAAGTCATTAAAGGTTTTAAATGAAAGAGGTCTAGGGAACACTAGGGCTGTAGCGTGGAGAATGGATGAAGAGAAATAAGGAATTTTGCTTAGAGAATACTGCATTAGTCTACGTAAAGAATGATGATGCCCTGAACTAAGGCAGGGGTAGTGAGAGCAGAAGTAATGAGTAATACTAATTCATTCTTTTGTGGACTGACATTGACTAAAAGAGTAGAGAAGAGAACAACTCACTGGTGACTGAGTATATGGTGGTGGATGCCATCCATTGAAGTAAAAATATAGAGCCAGGAAACTGTTATAGAAGATTATATATTTGCAGGTCGGGGAGCATTGAAGGAAAGGGAGGAACAGGTTAGATGATATTGATTGGAGACATTAAGGTTAATTTGATACATGTTGAGTTTCATGAATACACCAGGCAAGTGAGATATTGATGGTGGACCATGTGATTTGATAAATTACTCAGAAAGGATATAAAGCGTATGTTCTCAACTGTGGGGATTTGCCAAAATATGCATAACCAGAGCTTACCCTAGATATTAGTTCTGAGGTGAAACTTGGGCTAGCAAAAGCAAAGAAACCAATAAGGAAACACACCTTCCCACATGTAACAAAACACATCTGTTGGCTGGATATAGCCCCACAAACCCTAGGTTACCACTGTTTCCCTTGTATTCCATTTCAATCCAAATTTATCTATTTATCTACACATCAAGCAATATAGTGTTTTTCAAACTATGGGTCACAACCTATTGGTTGGTCATGAAATCAGTTTAGTGTGTTGCAATGAGTGTTTTGGGGTGTTTTTTTTTTTTTGGTAAACTTTAAGAAAATAGAAAATATTAGAGCTAATTGCACATAAAAGACTAGTACTGTTTACTGATATTATTATATCTGTTTTATATGTATGTATTTGTGTAGATACATGTGTATGTTTGTATGTGTGCATACTGTTTTATAATATAAAATTCAAGTTTTCTTTCACAGTTAAAAAGTTTTAAAGCCACTGCTGTAAATGGCAAAAGAAATGAAGAGAAAATATTAGGTATTACTTTTAATGTCAAAATGGTCAAGCCTTAGGAAGAAAACAGAGCCCAATATTAAGAGACATGATTCTATTTCTACTTTCATTGCCTATACATTTTTGTTTCCCATGTAGTCAACATCTCTTAATGGTTTTATTTCTAAACAGGGTATATAACAGCACTTGTAAATTGCCTCACTGACAGCAATTTAATAAGACAGTTTATGTTGTCAAGTGGTTTGAAATCTGAGTGGATAGACTATAAAGAAAAATATCACATGGTTTTATTTAATTTTTGGAAAAATATGCCACGGTAGTTTAGAACAACTCTTCATTGACTCATGAGTTTCATTGCTGATGCTTCTTCCTTCCTTTGAGGAATTGTGTTTTATAGTTCACAATGAATCTTCACATATGTACAAGCATACCTCATTTTATTATGCTTCACTTTATTGAGCTACACATATATTGCATTTTTTACAAATTGAAGGTTTGTGGGAATCCTGTGTAGACCATGTCTATCAGCACATTTTTTCTGACAGCATGTGCTCACTTTGCATCTCTGTGTCACATTCTGGTAATTCTCACAATATTCCAAACATTTTCATTACTATTATATCTGTTATGGTGATATATGATCTGTAATTATTGATGATGCTATTGCAGTTGTTTTGGGGAGCCATGCACCATGCCCATATAAGACCACAAACTTAATCCATAAAAATTTTGTGTATTCTAACTGCTCTACTGACAGGCAATTTTGCCATTTCCCTCCCTTTCCTGGGCTACCCTATTTCCTGAGATGCAACAATATTGAAATTAGGCCAATTAATAATCCTTAAATGACTTCTAAGTGTTCAAGTGAAAGGAAGCATCTCATACCTCTCACTTTTAATCAAAAGCTAGAAATGATTGAGCTTAGTGAGGAAAGCATGTCAAAAGCCAAAAGAGGCAAAAATATATGCTTCTTGTGCCAAACAGTTAGCTAAGTTGTGAAAGCAAAGGAAAAGTTCTTGAAGGAAATTAAAAGTGCTACTCCAGTGAACATATGAATGACAAGAAAGCAAAACAGCCTTATTGCTGATTTGGAGAAAGTTTTAGTGTTCTAGATAGAAGATCAAACCTGTCACAGCATTCCCTTAAGTCAAAGACTAATCCATAGAAAAGCCCTGACTCTCTTTAATTCTGTGAAGCCTGAGAGAGGTAAGGAAGCAGCAGAAGAAAAGTTTCAAGCTAGCAGATTCATGAGGTTTAAGTAAAGAAGCTGTCTCCATAATATAAAAGTGCAGATGAAGTAGAAAGTCCTGATACAGAAGCTGCGGCAAATAATCCAGAAGATCTAAGATAACTGATGAAGGTGGCTACACTAAACAATGATTTTCAGTGTATATTAAACAGCCTTCTATTGAAAGACTGGCTTCAAAGCTTCAAAGAACAGGCTGACTCTCTTGTTAGGGGTTAATGTAGCTGGTGACTTTAAGTTGAGGCAAATGCTCAGTTACCATTCTGAGAATCCCTGGGCCCTTAAGGACTATACCAGATCTACTTTGCCTGTTCTCTATAAATGGAACAATAGTGTCTGGATAGCAGCACATCTCTTCACAACATGGTACACTGAATATTTTAAGCCCTTTGTTGAGACCTATTACTCAGGAAAAAAGATTCCTTTCAAAATATCAACAATGTACCTGGTCACCCAAGAGCTCTGATGAGATGGACAACAACATTAATGTTGTTTTCATGCCTGCTAACACAACATCCATTCTCTAGCCCATAGATTAAGGAGAAATTTTGACTTTCAAGCCTTATTATTTAAGAAATACATTTTGTAATGCTATAGCTCCTATAAATAGTGTCTCCGTGTAAAGTAAATTGATAATCTTCCGTAAAGGATTTACCATTCTAGATGGCATTAAGAACATTCATGATTCATTGGAGGAGGTCAAAATATTGACAATAGCAAGAGTTTGGAAAAAGTTGATTCCAACCTTCATGGATGACTTGGAGGGGCTCAGACTTCAGTGGAGGAAGTAAGTGCAGATGTGGTGGAAAATATCTAAAGAACTATAATTAGAAGTGGAGCCTGAACATGTGACTGAATTGCTGCCATCTCATGAGAAAACTTGAATGGATAAGGAATTGCTTCTTATGAATGAGTAAAGAAGGTGGTTTCTTGAGATGGAATCTACTCCTTCTGAAGGTGCTATGAACATTATTGAAATGAAAACCAAAGATTGAGAATATTACATAGATTTCTTTGATAAAGCAGTGGCAAGTTTGAGAGGATTGACTCCAATCTTGAAAGAAGTTCTGCTATAGGTAAAATGCATTGCTTCCTATAGAGAAACCTTTCATGAAAGCAAGAGTCAATCTGTGCAGCAAATTTCATTGTTGCCTTATTTTTAGTAATTCCACACCCTGATCACTCAGTAGCCATCAATATTGATGTAAGACCCCACACTAGCAAAAAAAATTACAACCCACTAAAGCTCAGATGATGGTTAGCATTTTTTAGCAATAAAGTATTTTTAATTAAAATAAGTACATTGTTATTTAAGACTCAATGGTATAGCACACTTAATAGACTAAAGTGTTAATGTAACATTTATATGCACTAGGAAGCCAAAAAATACACGTGCCTCACTTTTTTTTAAGTTTACTCTTTTTTTTTTCTTTTAAAGATACTTATATTACATAACTGTTACAAAAAAATTGTAGGGAATTCCCATATGCCCCACTCCCTATCACTCCCATACTTTCCCACATTAACAACATCCTTCCTTAGTGTGGTACATTTGTTACAATTGATGAACACATACTGGAGCGTTGCTACTAAGTGTGGATTACAGTTTACATTATAGTTTAAACTCTCTTCTGCACAATTTTGTAAGTTATGACAAGATATATAATGGCCTGTATCCATCATTGCAATTGTCATGCAGGACAATTCCAATGTCCTGAAAATGCCCCCCATATTACACCTATTTTTCCCTTTCCTTCCCCTCAGAACCTCCAGTGGCCACTGCCTCCACATCAATGATAAAAGTTCTTCCATTGCTAGAATAACAATAAGTGACTCACTTTATTGCAATACGTTCTTTATTGCAGTGGTCTGGAACCAAACCCTCAATATCTCTGAGGTATGTCTATAATAAGCGTGGCTCACAAGATGTGTCTATGAGGTATGCACTACAAATTGCTTTATCTGCATTTTACAAATGAGGAAATCAGACTAAGAGGGGTTAAATAATTTACTCAAGGTAACTACAACACAATCCCCCTAAATATTAGCAAATATTTTTGATAAAACATGTTCATTTCAGTTTGTATTCAATAAGCATATTAATCAACCCTTACAAAGCTAATGATCCCATAACATTTTTGTCCCAACCATCACCCACTGAAGTCAATGTTGTAGACACATACTCTAAATTACTTTATTTTGTTTCATGTTTTGACCAGCTCTTGCAGGAGAGTTTAATGGTTGCCTATCCACCATTTTCCTCTTTTTCCTTGCTAAAAGAACTCCAATTTTATCCATTTATCCATACTTGAGAGAATATAATTCTATTCTCAGGGGTAAATCCTGAATATTTCAACTCTAACAAGGTTATCTCACTCCATTTTACAATGATTGGTTTAGAGTTAACATATGACCCATTCTGGCTATATTAGTCAGCCAAAGGGGTGCTGATGCAAAATACCAGAAATCTGTTGGCTTTTATAAAAGGTATTTGTTTGGGGTAGAAGCTTACAGTTACCAAGCCAAAAAGCATAAATTACTTTACTCACCAAGGTCTGTCGCCACGTGTTGGAATAAGATGGCTGCTGACATCTGCAAGGGTTCAGGCTTCCTGGGTTCCTTTCTTCTAGGGGCTCGTTTTTCTTTCAGCTCAGCTGCTCTGCTTCTGCCACAAGGCCAGCTGTAGACTATCAGGAGAATGCCTCATCTCTCTTCCGGAGGCCTCTGCCTGTGTTTAATGGAAACGTCTCTCCTTCCTCACACATGGGCTTCTCTGTGTGTTTACTTCCCAGGCTCCAGGGTCAAAACTCCAACTTCATTCTCTGCAGTGCAGTTTCTCTATGAGTCCCCGCCCACCAAGGGGACTCAACATCCTACTGACATGGCCCAATCAAGTAAGAGTAAGACATCTGAATTCAATATAATCTACTATATGCCCAGAGGAAAAGACCAGTTCACAAACATAATCCAGTATCTATTTTTGGAATTCATAAATAATATCAAACTGCTACACTGGCCAATTAAGAAGGGAATATCCTGCGTCTAAGGAGAGCAGCTTATGGAAAGAAACACAAAGAAGAGACTGCCATTTTATTCCTTCAGATGTTGACATGTCTTGACATGACAACTAGGACTACTGCAGCCATATTGCAACCATAAGGGGAGCTAGCCCATGGACCAAGACAATTTCCTGAAGTTTTGGTTTTGAGAAGATAGAGAAAACCTTAAACCTTGATGACATTGTTGAGCTGCTGAAATTTATGCCCTGTAACCAAACTATATCATAACTATTTATATTGAAACAATAAACTTTGTCTAAGTTTTAAACATTTTGATGCTTGTTTGTTTTTTAATACTTGCAGTCAAACATCCTAACAGATAATTATCTCCATTACATTTGGTCTCTAGCTCAAACTTTTGAGATTATCTTGAGCTTTCATTTAACTACTTTTTGTTTTACCCTTTTGTTAGTAATTTAGAAATGTTTTAAGAATCCAGTGTTTTTATAAACTATTCAGAAACACATTGGGTAAATAAGGACAAAATGTATTAAAAGATATTTACATGCTAACAATCTCTCCCAAAGGTTTAATTTTTAAAATACTTAGTTGCCTCATTTCAGACTATTTTTATTTGCTAGGCACCATATGCATAACACAGTGTATGTGTTAGAAAAAGGGTTACTAGCCTAGCCAATGGATATGGGAGATGTGAATGGCCTTAGGGTGATAAGTAACACCTTTTGAAATTACACTGTAAATTGCTTATATGTGTTTATATTTTTCTGGGTAGACCATCCATAGCTTTTGTCAGAGTCTTAAGGCCTTAAGAGCAACTGTGTATGATTAAGAAAGGAATCCTTTTCCTTTAAAATTCTTTAATGAGATTGACACAAGTCAATACTATTAATTCAATTAAAGAATGATTTGTTTACTGATTTGTCACTTCATTTAAATATAACCCACATACATAGTTCACATGTAAGGCAACACCACCTGATGGAAGCTGGAAAATACTAGAAGCACTAGATGCTTTTTCAAAGAGGAAGGCATAAATTAGGCAATTTGATTTTTAGTTCTGTACCATTTCATTCACAGCAATATAGAGTGGTTTAATTTTCTTTCCAATATTCAATAAAATAGCACATGAAAACTTTAGAAAAACCTTTGGAATAGTATAGTATTCATAAAGCTATACTACTAAACTTTAGAAGATTAAGCCTAATACATTTATCATGGTGTCTACCACTCTCGGAAACCACACCCTTCCCCCTACACCATCCAACTTAGGTTCTAGCTATACAGGTAGTACATTCCTCTCTAGGATTAAAACTTGCATTTCTCTGTGCTTCTGTACATATTATACTAGTCCCTCTTTCACAATGTTCTCTCCTCCCTCCTTCACCCATTGCCTGGCATATTTCCTATCTTTGAATATTCAGTTCTAGAGTCACCTCCTCTGAGAAGAACCTCCAGAGAAGAGTATGACACTCCCTTCTCTTTGTTCTCATAGGACCCCAGGCATTCTTTCAACAAATATTTATTCAATGCCTACAAATATTTAGTCAATGCCATGAAGCACTGGGTATACAGCAGTGATCAAAACAATGTTTTTGCTCCCATGGAGATAACATTCTAGTGGGAGTATTTATTTGAATAATAAATAAACAAGAACATACTACATGGCAGATGTGATAAGAGCTCTGAAGATAAACTAAAAGAAGAAGAGAGTAAAAGGGGGTGAGGTTGGACTATTGTAGGTAAGGTGGGGAGGAAAATCCTTGTAACATTTGAGAAAAACCCAGAATTAAGTAAGGGAGGGAGGCATGTAACTGTTTAAAAGAAGAATATTCAAAGGAGAAGGAGAAATAAATGCACAGTCTTGGAAGTGGGAGCATATTTGGAAAGTCTGAAGAAAAGAGAAGGAGGCCTTTGTGATGGTAAGGCTAATGTGTCAACTCAGCCAGTTAATGGTGCCCAGTTGTTTGGTCAAGTAAGCACTGGCCTGATTGTTACTGTGAGTGTATTTCATGGATTTAAATCATTAGTCAGTTGATTGCATCGAGGGCTAATTACATCTACAATCAACTGAGGAGATTGCTGTCAGCAATGAGTGACATCTCATCCAATCAGTTGGTCTTAAAAGGAGAAGTGATTTCAGTATTTCAGAGAGATAATTCCCATCTCTACTTTGGACAGCCAGTGTCTCCTGGGTAACTTATCAAGGACCTTCACTGGATCCCTTGGCTTGCAGCCTGCCCTAAGGAATTTGGACTTATGCATCCCCACAGTCATGTGAAACAATTTTATAAAATCACATACTATTTACAGATATCTCTTGTTGGTTCTCTTTCCCTAGAGAACCCTGACTAATATAGCCTTTATGGCTGGAACCAGAGGGAGTGGGAGAGGGGGAGAGAGGTAGAAGATGAGATAAGTAGACGTGTGCTGCCAACTCAGGCTACTGTAAGCTCTGGCAAGGACTTTCGGCTTTTATTTTAGTGGGATGAAAGCCCTGGGAAATTTTGAGCAAGGAGTGACTTGATCTTATTTCCATTTCTAAATCTTACTTCAGCTGCTGTGAATAGAGTATAGGCTTGTCAGTGAGGAAGCAGGACAACCATATAAGAGGCTACTGCCATGGTCCAGATGAAAGACAATTGGGTCAGCTTGTCCTAGTGTGGTTGCAGATGCAGGGAAATGAAAACAATGAATATTAACAACTCTTTTAAGGAAGTTTGCTATAGAAGAGAGCAGAGGAATGGTTACTTACCTCAAGCAGGCAGTGAGGTCAAGGGATAATTATTACTAAAAGAAGATATTATAACATATTTAATAGTGGTAGGGAGAATTCAATTAAGAGGAACACTTTGATGATGTAGGGTTAAGGACGGCCAATTGCCATGTTCTTTAGTAGGTGAGACAGGGTGTGATCTAGGGTGCAAAAATATAAGCTGGCTTTGCTGGGACCAGCAGGAGGGAATGCAGAGTACTTGTGCTCAGATGCAGGTGGGATGGTAAATTTAGTAGTGCAACTATGTGAGATGTCTCTTTTGAATCCTATAGGAATGAAGCAGTGGTGGTGTGGGGATGGAGGAGAGGGAGATGAGAGGTACATGGTCTGAAAGTGTCTCAGATGTGCAAGAAGCAGTTGACTGAAGAGATATATTAGGCTAGCTGGGCAGCACAAAGGGTACTTCTGACATTCTTGGTGTGGATTTTAAAGTGAGATCAGTAAGCATGTTAGTGTGTTTTATACCAGTCACATGCAGCTGTTAATGTGCTGGCATGAATTAGAAGGGGAGTTGAATATAACCAGGGTGGGGTATTTTCAGATAAGTCTGATGGAAAAAGAAGGGTAGGGTAGTTTAGAGTGACCATAGTTTAATAACAGACCATAGAATAAACCAACTAAAGAGGAAAGTAAGGTCATGAGCGGTAATTCAATTAGAACTTGAAGGAATGATCTGGAGAAAAAAATGGTGATCAAAGGTGTTCTTCTACCTATTGGGCATACAATAGTGAACAAACGCGTGAACAAAAGGATACCTAAAACTGGAGATCTGTTAGTGACACAGTATTTGGTGGAACTATGGGAGTGGGTGGCTGTGTTGAAGTGGAAGACAGAATCATTGGACAGTGCCCTGCTGGGTGTACTATTACTCAGGAAGAAAAGGAAAACATACTCTTGGACAATATTAGGCAATTTACAGATCCTTTAGGAAGGTCAAAAATTGTTGGAAGCTGTCCAACCAGGTACAACACCCAAAACACAAGAAGGTTGCTAACAGGACCCAGTTTTCCACAGTTGCTGAGAATAGACAACATGGATTCTCCTGCCTGTTTGGATCTGAACATGCAACCATTGGAACCTTTGCAACACTGGCTATCACCCTGCCACTTTTCCCAGAAAAATGGATTCCGTGTTGTATCTCCTTCTTGTCATATGTTTCTTAATTTGAAATCTCCCCTAGATCAGAAACCTAGATCACACTCTTGGACCCTAGTTATAAAGGAAGTTTGAAAATTAAGTTTTGGCATCTACCTTGGAGAGTCAGATCTCATAAGGGAAGACACTCCACAAAAGAAGGAGATGGTGGGCATCCAACACTATAACAAACATAAACTACAAGTCTTTACCTCAGCCAACACTATGACAAATATAAAATACAGGTCTTTACCTGTTTACTGTTATATTTAAAGCACTGTTCACAATGCACAATAAAATTTAAGTATTCAATAATTTTTTAATCTCTAAAAATGTTTGAGAAAATAGGACAAAGCAAGTATTCATTCAATAACTAGACATTCATTGAGCCCTACTTTGGATAAGCATCCTTTTGGTGTTATGTATAGAGGAGTAAACAAAAGGGTAAAAAAAATCCCAGCTCTGTTGATACTCAAATTTCCAGAGAGAAGACATGCTTTCTGTATTAGCATTATGTTTAAATGATTATAAAATTAAAACATGTTTAGAGTATTGCAGAAAAGCTAAGAAGGAAAATTATTCTGTCATATAAGAGTACCAAACCAGGTCCCATTTAGGCAGTTTTCCAAGTTTTCATTTTTATAAA
>JAQZBX010025856.1:0-29096 GCA_029593785.1 Cabassous unicinctus | reverse complement strand
TTATGTTTCTTCTCTCACCACAGTCCATTGCCACATTGTTAGAGCAAGACAGCTGCCGGCGTTTGCCAGGGTTCAGGCTTCTGGGGTTCCTCTCTTCCCGGGGCTGCATTTCTTTCCAGGGCTGCATTTCTCTCCGGGTTTAGCTCCTGTTCTCTCCACAAGGTCAGCTATAGACAATCAGGTGAACGGCTTGGTTCTCTTCTCCTGGGGCCTTCTTTCCAACATCAAAACTGCTTCTCAAAAGACTGCTTCAGAAATAAAATATATATATATATATATATATGTAAAAAAAAAGACTGCTTCCACTCTGTTCTTTGCCTTGCCTTTTATATTCGATTCCCCATCCACCAAGGGGTGGGGCTCAACGCCCTACTGAAGTGGCACAGTCAACGCCCTAATCATAACTTAATCATGCCCAGATTAACACATCAGTTTACAAGCATGATCCAATTATATTTTTGGAATTCATAATTATATCAAACTGCCCAACTGTAACAGAAGTCATAATTTTTCCTTTCTGCCTGTTTTGGTACAACTGCTGTATTTTTCTGTTTGAATAGACTAACTTTCTTTCCTTCTCCTCCAAACCTGACAAAAGATGTTCTATAGCTCTTGAACAACCTTTGTGCAGAAGATCTGTGGAGGATAATCACTTTTGGGAATCCTAATTTAAAATTCTGAGAAGATAATATCTGAACAGTTTGTGTCCAAATTCCAAAGTACAAACACTGGCCCTAGAAGTCTATCACTCAGGGCATTTATCTGGGAGGGAAAATATGTATTGAGGACAAAAAAAGATATCCACTACACACCAAATAAATCCAATTAGATCACTCACTAGTATTTTTAATATATTCTTATTCCTTATTAATATTGTTGGTCTGCTCACATCATCTTGTTTTCGTTGTGAGCATTTATTATTGTACAGGGCTCTTTGAAATAACAAATATATCCTCATTTACACACAAATACCTATGAAGTAATAGAAGATCTCAACAGACCAATAACAAACTTTGAATCAGTAATCAAAAACCTGCCAACAAAGAAAAGCCCAGGACCAGATGGCTTCAGTGGTGAATTTTACTAAATACTCAAATTAGTACAAATCCTGCCCAAACTTTTCCAAAAAATGAAGAGAAGGGAACACTTCCTAACTATTTCTATGAGGCCAGCATCACTGTAATACCAAAACCAGGTGAAGATATCACAATAAAAGAAAATTAAAGACCAAGATTCCTTATGAATATAAATGTAAAAATCCTCAGTGACTACTAGCAAACTAAATCCCACAACACATAGAAAATCATATACCATTACCAAGTGGGATCTATCCCAAGAAGGCAAGGATGGTTCAACATAAGAAAAATCAATTAATGTAATACACCACATTAAAAGAATGAAGAAAAAATATGATCACCTCAACTGACACAGAAAAGGAATTTGACAAAATTCAGTACCTATTCTTGATTTTTAAAAAATAACACTCAGAAAACAAGGAATAAGAGGAAACATCCTTAACACAATAAAGGGGAGATTTGAAAAAACCACAGCCAACATCACACTCAATGGTGAAAAACTGAAAGCTTTCTTTCTGAGATCAAGAACAAAACAAGGATGTCCACTGTCAACACTATTATTCAACATTGTCTTGGAAGTTCCAGCCAGAGCAATTGGACAAGAAAAAGAAGTAAAATTGGAAAGGAAGAAGTAAAACTTTCCTTATTTACCTCTGACTTGACCCTATATATGGAAAATCCTGAGAAACCTGCAACAAAGCTACTAAGGCTAATAAACAGCTTCAGCAAAATGATAGGGTAAAGATCAACATGCAAAAATCAATAGTGTTTCTGTACAGTAGTAATGAACAATCTGAAGAGGAAATCAAGAAAACAATTCCATTTACATAACAACAACAAAAAAAAAACACCCAAATATCTAGGAATAAATTTAAGCAGAATATAAAGGACTTATACATGGAAAACTACAAAACATTGCTAAAAGAAATCGAAGAAGACCTAAATAAATGGAAGGACATTCCATGTTTATGGATTGGAAGACTAACTATTGTTAAGATTTCAATTTTAACCAAAGCAATTTTCAGATTCAATACAATCCCAATCAAAATCCTAATAGCTTTATTTGCAGAAATGAAAAACCCAATCATCAAATTTATATGCAAGGGTAAGCAGCCCCAAATATCCAAAAACATCTTGAAAAAGTAGAATGAAGTTGGAGAACTCACATTTCCCAATTTTTAAATTTATTACAAAACTACAGTAATCAAAATAGTGTGGCACTCTCACAAGGACCAACATATAGACCAAAGGAGTGGAATTGAGAATTCAGAAAGAAACCTCACATCTATAACCAATTGGTTTTTTATAAGGGTGCCAAGTTCACTAAATGGACAAAGAATGGTCTCTTCAACAAATGGTGCTGGGAAAACTGGATGTCTATAGTTAGAAGAATGAAGGTAGACCCCTACCTCACACCAAAAACAAAAACAAAAACCTCAAAATGGATCAAAGATCTAAATATAATAACAAAAACTATAAAACTCCTAAATGAAAACATAGGGAAGTGTCTTTGTTAGGCATCATTGGACAATGGTTTCTTAGACTTTAACACCTAAAGCACGAGCAATATATGAGAAAAACAGATAAATGGGACTTTATCAAATTAAAATCTTTTATTCATCAAAGGACTTTATCATGAAAGTAAAAAAGACACCCTACAGAATAGGATAATTATTTGGAAACAACATATCTGATAAGAGCTTAATATCCAGAATATATATATATACACACACACACACATATATGCACACAAACATATATAACAACAATGTATAATATAATAAAATGTAATAAAATATGGTAAAATATAATAAATATATAATATAATATACAACAACAAAAAGACAAACAACCCAATTTAAAAATTAGCAAAAGACTTGAATAGATATTTCTCCAAAGGCAATACACAAATCACCAATAAACACTGAAAATATGCTCAATTTTGTTAGCCATTAGGGAAATACAAACAAAACCACAATGAGATACCATTGCATACACACTAGAATGGCTACTATTAAAGGAGTGGAAAACAACAAGTGTTGGAGAGGATGTGGAGAAATAGGAACCATCGTACATTATAGATGGGAATGTAAAATTCTGCCGCCACTATGAAAAATGGTTTGGTGGTACCTCAGGAAGTTGTGTTGAATTACCATATGACTCAGCAATCCCACTTCTTAGTATAAGCAGGGACTAACACTGATATTTACACACCAATATAATAATAGCAGCATTATTCACAATTTCCAAATGGTTGAAACAACCCAGGTGTTCATCAACAGATAACAAGATAAGCAAAATATGGCAGATAGATACAATTGAATATAATTAGTCTGTATAAAAGAATGAGGTTCCAATGCATGCTACAAAATAGTTTGACCTTAAAGACATCACATTGTGTGAAATAAGCCAGATGTAGAAGGACAAATACTATATGATCTCACTTATATGAAATAATTAGAATATGCAAATTCATAGAGTCAGAAACTAGAATACAGGTTACCAGGAGCAAGGTGGAGGTGGGTAATGGAGAGTTAATCATTAATTGGTATGGAGTTTCTCTGTGGGGTGATGGAGAAGTTTTGATCATCATGGTGGCACAATATTGTGAATATAATCAACACCATTGAATTGTATATTTGAAAATGTACTAAATCAGTATTTTTAGGATATATATGTGAACTGAATAAATAATTAAAAAAAAAAAAAAGAACTGTACAACGCAAAGAGTGAACCCTAACGTAAACTATAGACCACAATTAATATAATTTTAATCACATTGTTTCATCAATTGTCACAAAGTTACACACTAGAGCAGTATAATAGAGAAAACTGTTTGTGAAGGGGGAAGTATATGGAAACTGTAATTTCTCCACAATTTTTCTATGAGCCTATAATTACTCTATAAAAAATGAAAGTAAAATGATTGGGGAAAAACTGCTACGGGCCAGAAACAATACTAAGTATTGCAAGTACAACATGGTGAGCAAGATACAGGATTTGTGTTTGGGGAGCTGACCTTTAAGTGAAAACTTGAAAAAATGCTAACCTTCTTAGCGAAATAATATGGGAGTCTCTTTAAACTTAATTTTTCTTCTCTATTAGAGAAGGCGTGATAAAAATTTTACTCCTTGACGGGATTCTTCCTTGAGCCCGACTGATGCTTGCTTTATGAGAGAATGACTGGCCTGCATTGCTGCTGGCACAGCCTTTTTTTTTTTTTTTTTTCTTTTTTCTTTTTCTTCTTTTTTTTCTTCTTTTGAAAGGCAGACTGCCACATGCAGCGCCCCATTCGGATGTGTCCGGAGTCTTGGAAGCTTGACCACCCCACGTTCTCCTACAAATGGACCTTGAGAGCTTGCTTGGAGGTTCTAGCAGGGGAGCGCAGCCACTCGCACACCCTTGACCGAAGAACGGTCCTCCTCCAGCGGGGAAGGTCGTCCTCTTCGACCGAGCGCGCAGCTTCGGGAGGGACGCACATGGAGCGGTGAGGGAGGAAGGGGACACCCGCCTAGCCAGCCAGATCAGCCGAATCAACCCTGGCGATCAATGGGGTGACAGACGCCGCAGCCAGATCGCCCCCACATCCTGGCACAGCCTTAAATAGGCCTATTTTCAGTATCTCTCTGTGAAAACTTTTATTCAATAGTTCACAGTTAATATTGTTCTTTGGTGTAGGTAGTGGCTTCCAACGTGAGGCTTTTGGAATAGCTGTGCTGCAAGATGCCCTTAAAATCAAAGATTCCATAACCAGCAAAACTTTCTAAACAGAAAATAAAAACCTTTCTTGGCAATTTTAAATGAATATTAAAGGGTTTTAAAGAGTCTTCAAGTTAAAAAAAAAAAAAAAAGAAAAAAAAAAGCTTACTTTCTTTACTCTGATATTCCTGACTTAAACCATTTTCTATTCCTAACCCCGTATGTGCAATGAAGATTCTTACACACGCCTTGGGAACCATGGCTCTTTTGACCCGCCAGACCCCTACCCAACACTTACCAAGACATCCAAAAAGAGCAGTAACAACACTGTTTCATGTACACCACTATTAGTATAACTGCGTGTGTGTGCGCTTTGTTTTCTTTTGTTTTAACTTATCTTGAGCCAAGAAATGTAGATCATTCAGTTAGGAACAAAACAACTCATTTACTTTTTATAGGCATCAAATTTGCAGTATTTCTGGAGATTCCTAAAATAATAAAACTACCATTTGTGGGTAAGCATTGTATATTATCAAAGAATGAACAGTTAAGGTTAGTTTTGTGACTCCTAATAAAACTCAGACTTCTAATGTGAGAATCAGAATTAGTTTGTATTTGAATATGATACTATGAAATTATTATTATTAATACTATTTTATGCATAAAAGAGTGTTAAAACGTATTTTGAGGCTCTACCCTCTCTCGGTGACAGAGAACTTTAATTACTGTTTTATTAAATTAAAATTTCTAATTGCATTTCTATCTAGGATAAAGAGTGCAAAATTTAAAATTCAATACTTGCCTCATTTGAACTTGGGGCATTTTACCATTAAAGTCTCCTCTGCTTGTAGACCGTCAATTCTGTGATGAATTATTCCATCAGTTAAAGATTTGTTTATGTTCCCCATAGGTAAGGATGTAAGTGAAGCATGAGTAGTAGGGATTTTGATGCTGGTGTAAAAGTACTTCCTATTAAATAAAACTCTTTGCACCTGGGAAATCAAATTTTAGCTGAGCCTGTATTTATTATGATACCCAATGACATGTGTTTTATGGATTCAGGGTAAGAAAATCATTAAAAATATACTTGTCCCATTAGGGGATCATTTAAAATTATTGCCCTCGGGGACTGTTGCTATTAGCAATAAATTGAAAGAACGTTTCCTTGCCTGGCCATCTTATCTTTACATAACACATGAGTTTCCGTAGTTAAACAATAGAGAATTTTGGTGTTCAAGAACATTTCTGATGTTGGGACATCCTCCTGAGGCACAACTTCTTTCGTCAATGTGTTTTCCCCCTAAATAGGAAGTTTTTCTTTTTTTCAAATCTGCGAACATCTTCAGTTTTTCTAAATCCGGTTTACCTACTGTCACTCTTCTGCAGGTTTTTTAGCACATCCAAAAAGAGAAAGCCTAACAGTTAAATAGTTAGAAAAGGCTCAACAAACCAAAATAACAAATCAAGGCCTGGGACCTGAGGCCAAAGAATCAAACCCAAGTGAGACTAACGTTTTCCAGCAGAAATACCTAAGAAATCTAAAATCCAAATGTAAGGTCATATCAAGTAAGGGCATAAATACATATTTTATCTTTACAGAACACATCATCTCTAAAGCACTTTTCCTACTAGAAATCATAATTAGATCTATCAATCACTTTGAGGTTGTATCATCAAGCTGATAATATACTTGTGTCTCTGCCAATCATATTGCCATAGAAAACTAGAAGGGGAAAGAGTCCTGTGCTTCTCAACAGTTCTGCCTCTGAGCCTGAGAAGTTGCCATCATTTCCATGGCAATCTGTATTTAAGACAGCCATCCATTCTTCAATTTTCATCTTTTTTTAGTTTGTTTTAATGGTTTTATATAGATCCATTTTGAATAGTATTCCTTAAAATCACTTTTCCTTTATTCCTTCAACTCAGTAAGACAGATTTCAACACACACGTATAGAAAATTTAATTATTTGAATAGGGCCATTTTGTAAATGGAGTATCAACCAACCAAAAACATAAAATTATTTAGGCATCTAACCTGTACTGATTGTGATAAAATACATTTTTTTTTTTAAATTTGAATGTGTAGTAATTTTCTGATGTTGTCAAGATATGAGAAAAAAAAATTTTTTCTGTTACGCTAATATCATTCCTTAGGTTTTTCCAAGGACTGATATTGTTTAACTACTTTCTTTTTTCTCTGAATGATATAGTTCTAACAAAACAGCTAAGAACAAAGCATATCTATTCAATCATTTGAAGCATGAAAGTAAAATTCCCAGTAAATCCTGGTTCTAAAACTCATATGCAGATAATGATGTTTTATGAAGCAAAACAAGTGTGATTTGCTTTCAAGTTTCTTTGGGCTCTATTGGAATCTGGTTTTGTTATTGTGCCATAAAAGTAATGTGGATTCCTAAATATGGAGAGTATAGGTAATATGAGAAGAAAATATGTCTTTTTAAAAAATCCTGAAAAGTTTGAAAGTATGCATAACAATGATCAAACCAAATATAACTGAAGCCATAATTGACTTACCACCATAAGTCTGAATCAATGGGTTTTTTTGGTTTTAAGTACCCAGAAATATAGGACATCCATATGATGGATCATGTAGCCATTAAAATTCATGTTTTTGAACATATTTATTGACGTGAAAATGCTTGTTATTGCACTAAAAAGTAGCATGTAAACATACGTGTCATGGGTTCCCAGTTGTGTTATTGTTGTAAATAGATGTGTTTGTGAGCAAACCAAAAAGGCAAAACAAAACTGGAAGGAAGTACACCAATCAATAGGAATGGTTTTCTCTGGATTGCAGGTGACTTGTTCTTCTTTATACATTTTTATAATTTCCAAAGTGTCTACAAAGGTTCTTAATTATTTGATATTGTCCAAAAACTAATAAAGACTATTTTTCAAACAAAAGAGGGGTAACCATCTATTATCACACTATCATAACATAAACGTTGATAGCGATTTGGTATACATCCTTCTCAGGTTCTTTTTTCCTCTGTCTATAGTGTTTACTTAGTTCTAATCATTATATCCTCCATTTATAATTTATTTCAGTGCATTTTTCTATGATCTTTGCATAATCTTAACAACAGTCTAATGCTTTTTATATTGCATTGAATGTTTATTCTATACATTATCTGACCAATTCCTATTTTTGATAAATAAATGATGAATGAACAAATAGTTCTGTGCAGATTTCTATATACTGTATTTTAAGATCATAACATGGGCAATCAGTCTTTAAAAACTGTCCAAAACATCAAGATGGTGTTATTTTTCATTCCCATGAGTAAATATACAACCAGTCAAGTGGTACTTTCATAGTGAAAGATAAAAATATCTTTTTGACAATGACACAAGTGTTACACAGCGTGTATTTACAGGAAACTCTAGCTTGCAGAATCTTGACCCCTCCTGCCAAAAAAAGAGTTTCGAATAAATGCACTTTTCTATCTCTTTCTTAGTTAGTTCAGGGACTAGCAAGCTGTATGCAACAACCTGGAATTTCTCAAAGGAAATTTTCCTGGACAAGGGAAATGACAGCAGCATTCGTATAGTGGCATTATCATGAGCAGGAAACTTCACGGACAGGTGTTTTCACATGTAACAGTTAACAATAATGTCCTGCCATTGCCCTGTAGGCTCTAACTATTGCTCTGTCAATTTGCTTATCATTCAGCTTTTTTTCTTTTTTTATAAACATTGTCCTATAGATGGAAAAGGTGTCTTAAGATTTACAATTGCTAACGTATGAAGAGTATTAATAAAGTGCCCCACAGTCAAATGGTGGTTAAAGTAAGACATTATTTATGTCCTATGAATATAATAACAGTGTGGACTTGATTTTAGTTTCTATGAATAAAGGATATTTCAGTAGCCTGTTGCTGCTGAAAATCATTCATTGGCCCAAAACATGTGTAGAAGTTGTTCTTGTGTCTCTAGCATCTGGGTCTAATTGTACTGGAATTCCAAAACCCGAGCATTTCATTCTTCATTTATACATCACATGTCATTTAATGGCATGATTTTTCTTTCATGGTTAGGTGAGTTAAATTATCTTTCAAATACCTTATAAATGTCCCCAGATGACTAGAGTTACTCTTAGTGCCCCATGTCAAGAGCTGAGCTGAGTTGAGGAAGTGGAACTGCCTGGTTCCAAGTTGCCAGTTAAGACAACAAGCCAAAATGAAAGTGACAGTCAAGGCTTTAATTGCTTACAGTAATTGTATAAGCAAGAGGCTAAACAAGAGAAGCACCATCTCCCTACAGTTCCGTTTTTACCCCATGGAGCTGCCCTGGGCAAGGGTCAGATGGATCCGTGCAAATGTGGGGATCATCCCACAGCTGAGGGAGTACTGAACAAAAGATTCCTGTCATAGGAGAAAGGGCTAGGAGTGGGAAAGCACTGACCACCGAGTCAGAGCAGAGCAAAGTGGCTTAGAGGCCGCTAGCTTCTCCCACCAGTAATGAGGTATCAGCAGAGTAGCCTCCAGAAGGTCTCAGTTTTGAACCCCAAATAAGGAGGACTTGGAATGGAAGCACCTGGGCTAGCAATGCAGGTATGTGTAAGAGCATGACCAGTCAGCAGTCCTGAGTTCTTGACTTCCGCTTCCTTCCATGACCACAGTGCACTGGCCATGCGCCTCGTCTGGTGTGGGGAAGGCAGCTTTCCCCCATGAGAACTGCCAGGTGAAGCCTTTGTAATTACCTGTGGTTGGGCTGGAAAGATCACACATGGGTTTTTGGCCAGGAGCTAGACTCCTTACCCTATCCCAGCAGTCATCATCATTCATATACATATAAGGGTGTTGTCCTTTGCTATTTGATAGGAAATGGAGAAATTCAATAACCTGCTTATTTCTCAGTCTGAACAACCACAATGTAGAAACTTCTAGGAAATATTTTCCCTCCAGCTACAAGTAAAGGCCTCAAGACCTAAAACCAGAGACAAATGGGCTCCCTGCAAGTGACACACAGCTTCCAGGCATGTATTTATGGGCCACATGGTTGCCAATATTTAAAAATTAGAAAGTTTTATATAAAAACCCAGATTTCCAGCTTTACTTGAAAAAACAGATTATCTGGTTGATCTGTCCCTCATGGCAACAATTGATGGGCTGAGTGACTATAGAATCCTTTCAGTGGGGCAGGGCATGTTCTCCCTGGTTTAGCTCAGTTCTCGTTTCTCCCTGTTTCTCTTAAACTAGGTCTCTAGAGCATTAAAATTTTCAATCCCTGCCCTGAGGAAAAGAAGTTCTAATAGCAAAGAGTGGGAAAGCATTCAGGGGTAATGTTCCAATACACTATAATAACACTACTTAATCTACACAAAGTTATTTATAAAATAATTTGTCTATGTTTAATTATTTTTAATACTACAACAATAAATATTTCTTGAATCCTATTTTGTAACAAGCATTAGGTGAGGGAATATGGATAAAGAAAGAAAAAGGCACAGTTTCTCCTTCCGCAGAGTTCATAATGTAGTGAATATAATAGAAATACAAACAATTTTATATACGTGAAAACTTCCTTAATTCAGTCACATGACTTGATTACTTAATTTTTCTGCCCCCCTCCCCATATGTCCCTTCATTTTGTCAGCATGCCTCATGAAATATTGTACCCAGAACAAAATGTAGTATTCTAGAGTTTGAATGATCAGTCTCATTTTGGTGGAATTATTTCCTTTGATATGGACAATATCATTCTTTTTTATTTATTTATTTATTAGAGAAGTTGTGAGCTTATAAAACAATCATACGTAATGTTCAGAATTCCCATACATCACCCCGCCACCAACACCTTACACTGTTGTGGAACATTTGTTACAGATTATGAAAGAACACTAACTATGGTCCATAGCATGCACTTGATATATTTTTTTCCAAGCACCCCCTATTATTAACACTATGTATTAGTATTTCGCATTTGTTACAGTTCATGAGAGACCCCTCTCATATTTGTACTGTTAACCACAATCCATCTTCCACCCCATGGTTCACTGTGTTATATAGTCCCATGCCTTATATATTCTATCCAAAGTTTACTCTCAGTAGCTCTCACTTTCATCACAAAGCTGTGCAGTCATCACCCCAGTAAACCTTTGAACATTTTCCTTAGTCCAATAGAAAAATCCCAAAGTTCCCTAATATTGACATTTAGCATTGTTAGAGCACCTTCTCTGACACTGATGCAAGAATATTGCAATATTGCTGTGAACTATAGTGATACGGACAATAAACTTCTATTAGAACAAGCCAAATATCCAAAAACTATTTTTGGCAACAATGTCATATTTTGGACATGCCTTGAATTTACCCTGTTCATCTGTCTCTTCTTGGAGAGCCTAATGCTGCTTTTGACTTGATCTACTAGACCATATGATTAGACAGTAATAGTACTAAGTAGCATTAGTGTGAAAACTATGGATTTCATATTTCTAGAAAGGAATTTTTCAGCCCTCCATCAAGTACAACATTCACTCAGTACATGACACTTTTCATGATAAGAAGTTCCAGAGGAATTGTCTTAGAATCATAGTCTCATCATCTGATCTTTGCTCTATCATAGGACATTTTGATATTATGTTAACTCAGAAGGAATTGACGATTATAGAAATTACCCTGTGGTTAAAAGTGACTCTGATAATAAGCATAAATCTGACATCAAAGAGGAAAATCTAAATAATGGCATGTTAATATTTATCATGTTGAAAGCTGCATACTACCATATGCAGTAAATAGCTGAAAAACAGAAATGTGTTTTTTAAAAAAATTCTTGTACTAGGCTAAATAATGACCCCACAACGATGTCCGCACCCTAAGAACCAGGGTCTTTGCAGATGTGATGACGTCAAGGATCTTGAGATGGGGAAATTGTCCTGGATGAAATGGGCGTACCCAGTGTAACCACAAAGGCCCTTATAATGAGGAGGCTGGAGGGGAAGAGTAAGAGAAGGAGACGTGTCGACTGAAGCCGAGGTCAGAGTGATGCCAGGCCCCAAGACTCCTTGTCTCATGTGCAGCCTCTAGAAGCTGAAAAAGACAAGGAGACGACACCTCCCCTGGAAACTCCAGATGGAATACAACCCTACCAACCTATTTTACACTTCTGACCTGCAGAACTATAAGAGAATAAATGTGTGTTGCTTTAAGCCAAGAGTTTTTGTTAATTTACTACAGCTTCGATAGGAATCCAATATACTTCTTGACCAACTGCCCTTGGTAAAAAATAGGTGTTCATCTAGTAGACTCTTTTGGGGGTGTAATAAAATACATCTATTTATGCTGACAAGTGTTACTTAAAGAACATATTACTTTTTTCTTCTTCTTAATAATGGCTTCCATATTTTGAGTGTTTCCAACATGGGGCACTTTATATGTATTAAATGGTAAGAAATTAGTGTGATGAGTATGATTTTCTTCAGATCTGTCTAGGCTACTTGATCTTGTAAAATGTGATGTTTCCAAACAAACCATTTCGTGTCTAACACCAAAAATCTGAGTTAAACAACCAAACAGTCTGAAATGTTCTTAAAAGCTCTCCTTTTTCCCATTAATTGCTAATTCATTAGTTAATTACTAATTTTAAAATACATATTATTATTAACTATTTCTAAATGAAAACTTTTGTGCTTAAAATTAAATTTTGGTAATGACAAAGGATTTAAAACTTTGTTTGAAATAGTAAAATAATGTCAAATAAAGTCCCACAGTTCAGATGTTTGGAAGCAGCATAAAATGCTATGACCAAGATATATTTAAGATATAATTAATGCATTTCTAAATTATCATAGAATGCTTTACACAGGAATAGAAAAGCATTGAGCTAAAGATTTCAATCTTTCATTTCCTGGAATGTTTTAAGATTTATGAAATTGAAGTGATTTGTGAAACCAGACAAAATTGGTGTGTTTACCTTTCATTAACATTGATGTAACTGCACCACTAATCAAAAATATTAATCACATTGATTATCCATAAGCAATTTTCAGTTTATTATTGAAAGCATGTGTTCATTTTCCCAAGTATTCAATAAGACTGCCTGTCAAATTGAAAACAAAACAATAAATTCTACAAAGTGTGGTGAAACAATAAAATCATTTAACATAATTGAACATGCTCATGGATTGCGTAAACATTAATCTCAAGGATAGATCAAGAATCAATATGATTTATTGTGTTGTCAAAAGGCCAAGTTCTACATCTGGCTCAGTCATTAGCAACACTTCTTCAATCCACTGGAAATAATCTAATTGTGGCCTTATCTCTGTTTACGTGAGGCACAAGAACCGACAGACTCTGGGTCACTCCCACGTTTCCCACACTTTAATCTCCCATTGGGGTCTATGCATACTTTATTCTGCAGCCTTCCATCACCCATCCCCAACTACTAAACCGTTCAGTGTGTCCCTTAGAGCCCATCAGCAGCAAAACGTCCTATATCCTAAAATTAGTCTCCAAATAGTCCCTTCACTTTCTAGCATAACATGGCTCTTCCCTGAGGATACTTGTTTCCTTGTAATGGCTCTTTTGTCTCCAACAGCCTTTTTAGCAATAACTTAGCTATACACAGAAGTGACTGCAAATCATATATAAATCACTAAACCCAAACTCATTGTGTTCTCAACTCCACTTCTACCTGGTCAGATACCAAAATTGCCTGTCGTCACGCCACGGCCAAGCAACAAAAGGGCAATTGTGGTAGAAGGGAGGTCAGAAGAGGGACAGACAGTGATCTTAACTGATTGTGGTAAAAATTGTTTACTTTGACAAATACTACAAAAGCTTATGTCTTTATGAAACCATCTGCTAGAGCTCTTCCCAGGAGATAAGCTCATGGAAGTGAGGGGCCATGAAACTCAAGCTTCATTAGCTTCATGAGAAATCCACTATTGCATTTATCCCACTTTCTGCCCATTACCTCTAATGTTTCCAGCTCACACCCTCTAGTACCTCAATCAATGATCCTTTTTTTAACATTTTATTTTGAAATAATTTCACATATAACAAATTGCAAAAATAGTAACATCTGATCATCTCTATCCTTTACCGAACTTCCTCAAATGTTAACATCTAGCATAATCAAAGCACAATTATCAAAACCAGGAAATTAAGATTGATACAATACTATTAACTAATCTACAGACATTATTCCAATTTTCACCATTTGTCTCACTAATATTTTTATTCTGGTGCAAAATTTAATCCAGGATCCAATAATGCATTTAATTTTCATGTCTCCACTAACTTAAAACAGTTGTTTATTCTTTGACTTTTAATAATTTTGAAAAGTACTGACCATTTATTTTGTCAAATGTCCCTCAATTTGGGTTTGTCTGGTGATTCTTTGTGATTAAAATCAAGTTTCACAAGAACATCAAGCAGTGCTATTGTACCCTTTACAATGCATCCTTTCAGGAGATACATGACAGTAATTTGTCCATTACTGATTATATTAACTTTGATCACATGGTCGAGGTGGTATCTCTTTTTTAAAGTTAATGTTTTTCTCTTTGTAGGGAGATGAAAGAATAAATACCCTGTTTCCTATCATTATTTTGTCTACTAGTTTTAGCATCAATTTTTGATTCTTACCTGCAAATATTAGGACTGTGGTTTTGGCCAAATGGTGATCCTAAACCATTTGGCACTAAGGGGACCTCCATTCCATTGGTCTTTCCAATTCTTCCTAATCTTCAGCAATTTGTTGTTCTCACTTCCCTCTTTACTCAACTAAAATTCAATGGCCAGTCATAATCACTTTCTTATATGTACCCTCACCTCCTCTACCCTTCTGTTGGTTCATTGTTCTTCGGCAACACCACACCTCTGGATATGTCCAAATCTTCGCTTCCTCCTTGTCTGCCCCACATGGTTGAGTATTGCTGAGGAGAATCACATAGCCACACTGATTGGTCTCTCTTTAAGTTAAGTCCATAACCTCAAGCAAGTCCTTAATGTTGCCAGGCAATTATACTATTGTTCCTTGTTAATTCCTATTTTTTTTACAGCTACTTCATACCTGTGTATCTTTTCTGTAGTTTCCATTACTTCTTCCCCATTCTCTCTCTGTCAGCTGATGATCTTGCTTCCTACTTTTCAAAAACTGAAGCAATTGGTTCAGACTTTCAACTGACTCCCACCACAAAGTCCACATCTACTCAGCATCTGTACTCACATGCTCTGCCTTCCCACTGTTACCATAGATGAACTTTCATGCTCCAATCTTATACACACAAGCTCATCTTCTCTCACCTATTCAAGGATATTGCTCCAGCAATTTTCCTGTCTTTTATATCATCAAAAATCTTGTCTTTATTTGATCATTACCATTAGCATGCATTCTTTTATTACCCCTAGATCTAAAAAAATCTCTTGACCTCACTTTTCCCACCTACTACATCCCATTACTTTGCTCCTCTTCATAGCAAAACTCCTCAAAAATATTTTTCTATGTACACTGTCTCCAAGTCATCTCTTTCCAGTCACTCGTAAATCTACACCAACAGAACATTTTCCCCCAACCCCTAAATGGTTCTTTTGAAAGTCATCTAGGGTCATTACATTGAAAATATAAGTTAGTTCTCAGTACTCTTCTTATTTGACCTAGCAGTGGCATTTATCCAGGTTGAACACTCCCTCCTGCACGTCACATTTATTCACAGAGCTCCAAAGGAAACATTGTCTCTGTGTTTCTCCTATTTTATTGGTTGCTCAGCTTCCACATCATTTGTTCATTCCAATTTCTGATGTTAGAATGTCCCAGCTTCATTCATTCTCTTGATGGTCTTATTCAATCTCATGCTTTTAAATACCATTTATCAACAAAAAGAAAAGAAGAGAAAAAAACAAATAATAAAAATTTTTAAAAACGCCATTTGTATATTCCAAGTCCAAAATTAATATCTCTGGTCCAGACCTCTCTCCCCAAATCCAGGTTCATATATCCAATAACTTCCTCAACATCTCTTCTTCAATGTCTGATAGACATCTCAAAATCAGCATCTAAAACTGAACTCCTGAACTTTCTTCCCCAACGCTGCTCCCCATCTTTCTCCCCGCCAGTCTTCCCATCTTCCATTGCTCACATCAAAAACATTGGGATCATCCTTGACCCTCTCTTTCTCTAACAGTCCATGTCCAATCCCTTAGGAAATTGTGTGGCTCTACTTAAAAATATATTTAAAAACTGACCATTTGTCATACTTTTCACTGCTACCACCGTGAACCAACTGATCACTGTCTTCTGCCTGTGTTATTGCAATGGTTTCCTAAGCTTTCTCCCTGCTTTTACCCTTGCCCCTTTAGGGTATTTGCTCAACAAAGAAGCCAGAGTGATCTTTTTTTAAAAACAAAAATCAATTTTATTGATACATATTAATAAAGCTTAACATTTATCCAAAGTGTATAATCAATGGTATTTGGTATAATCACATAGCTGTGAGTTCATCACTTCAGTCATTATTAAAGCATTTTCATTATTTCAATAATAATAATAAACAAAAAACAGACAAAAAAACAAGAAATTTCCTCACCTCTCAATCTGTTTCCCCTGCTGCACATAGCTCCTATTTCTGGCTATTCTTACACAATTATTTATTTGTTTTTTAAGCAGTTTTATTGAGATATATTCACATACCATATGATCTCTCCAAAGGGTATAATCAATGGCTTTTAGCATAATAACAATGTTGTACATTCATCATCTCAAAAATTTTAGAACAATTTCATTACTCCCAAAAGAAAGGACCTAAGTCCGACTATATCATTCCTCTGCTCAAAACTGTACAATAGCTTGATATTTCACTTGGAGTGAAAACAGTCCTTATGATGAACTACAAGGTTCACCATGTTCTGGGCTCTACCCCTCAACACCCCACCCCATAACTCTTAGACCTACTCATCTAGTTCTCCCACACTTGCTTACTATACCTTAGCTAAACTGGCCTCCTAGTGATCCTAAAATCCACCAGACATGGTCTTAATTCAGAGTCTTGGTGCTGGCTGCTCCCTCTGTGTGGAAGATTCTTTTTGCAGACATCTGCATGGCTAGCTCCCTCACCTTCTTCAAGACTTAGCTTAAATCTTGTCTCATCAATGAAGCCTTCTCTGACAGTACTACTCCGGAGCTCTACCAAGCCCACCATCACACACATGCTAGTCCCTTTAACCTGGACTTTTATTTTTTCGTGGCATTAATTACCATCTACAATAGAATATAATTTATAAATATAATTACTTATTGTTAGTCTTCCCAATATAGAATATAAGCGCCACAGTGCAGGCCTCTTTATTCATTTTCTTCATTGATATGTCCAAAGCGCCTAAGACAGTCTGGGACTTTATATGCTGCTCAGTAAATATTTGAATGTATGAGTGAATTAATGAATGAATTAACAAGCCTTGTGCCTGTCACTTATCTTCTTCAGCCTCAGATCACTTATCTCTATAATAAAAAATTAAATTATGTAATTCCTGTTGTCTGTTCCAGCCCACCAAATTTCATTTTATGATCCTATTGATCTTTCTTAGAAAAAAATAAATATAAAATAATCAGCTTTACCCTGCAGATAAGGTTAGTAGTTTTAAAGACTCTTTTTAAAGATTCGTTTTAAAAACAAATTACTGCTGATGCATAATATATTCAGTGAGACTCTTGTGGTACAGAATGGGGAGGAGTAGTCACCCAACTGGAAGCCTGTTAATTGAAGGTCAGTGTCAACTTTGTTCCTATTCTTCAGGCTTGGCATGCTGATTCTAGGGTCTTTAAAACTGAAAATCTTAGCATCAGCCTTACAATTGCCAACAAAACCAGAGAAAGAGGCAGACATTTGGCGGGGGGTGGGGGGGATTTTATTAACTCCATAGATACTTTTGTATAATTGGCATTTTAACAATGCTGAATTTTCAAGCTATGAACATTGTATGATTCTCCATTTATTTGTGTCTTCTTTACTTTTTCTCAGCAATGTTTTATACTTTTGAGTGTAGAGGTATTCATAACTTTTGTACATTTATTTATTCCTAGGTAATTATATTTTTAAAATATTGTGAATAGTGTTGGATTTTTAGGAAAAAAAAAATTTTTTTTTGCCGGTACATTGAAATGCAATAGATATTTACATATTGATATAGCTAGATGGATGATATACATGTAGATAAATATATATGTAGACATAGATATAGATATATGTTGATATATATCCAGCCCTTGTTTTTTATAATGATAAGTGCTACATATTCTTCTTTATATTTAATTTTATAAAATACATTATTTAATTGATATGATAATTGATTTTACTACAGTCATATAAAACACCTTTGTAATAGAGTCATTTTATTTTTAAATTTTTCTCTTTATAAACTTTCAAGTTTCAGAACAATTATTTTTTAGAACACAAAGCAATTCTTAAAATTGCTGTTCAAATAAAGCCGTGAAATTCTCTTTTGGCAGTTTTAATTAATCATATCATTTAACAGCATCCACTAATATTTAGGAATTCAAATTGCCACTTCAGATTTATAAAAAAAGAATTTGTCTAGTCAGTATAGATCTTAAATTAGAAAATTACAAGAAAAAAGTATTCTTCATAAGTATTTATTCAAGTTAATTCAATTTAACCTATCCTTATGGAAAAAAAAAAATCTCCAAGTGATCTCTTCATATCACAATTAATTATAAAGGTGGAATTGGAGATATAAGCCCAGCCCACGGAGGTATCTAAGGTTAGGAGAGGTTAGGATTTAACCCTTGTTTAATCACAGCCCAAGGCACCCTCAGGGAAGACTCTGGACCTTCAGGGTTAGTTAGTGTCAGTTATGCCCATCCTACCCTCTTCTACCCAGATGGAAAGTGCCCAGTGGGCTATAAAGAGTGGGATCCCATGAGGGGCTGCCCACGGTACAGCAGAAATGAGAATTATACATGACTGTGCAAGATACTCCCTAAAAGAGGAAACGGGTCAGAGAATAAATCCCAGTTCTGATTGAAAAGTAACATGTAATTCTTCATTTATTATATCACTTAGAATAAAATGAAGCAAAGCACAGTTGAACTTCTAATATTCCTCTTCATTTAATAGCTGAAAGGTTGGGGTAGGTTAGGGCAGGATAGCAGTGGGGACAAAGAAAATTTTCTCCACCCCACAGTAAAAGCTCCAGGGTAAGGCTCATTGTCTTAATATATTGAAAATCAAGCATCGTTCATATTTTACAGATTAAATTCTTTCTCAAGACCACCTATCTTGTCTGCCTAGAGATTCATATTTCTAGCTATATAACTTTTAATGTATTTCCTGAGAATTAATAATGTTAAGCATCCCTTCCTCCCACCCCAGCTCTGGGTTTATAACAAAGTTCTCCATAATTGACTGACAGAAAAGCCTGAATCACTTCTCCCTCGTCCTTCCTTTTCCCCTGATTACTGAAGGGGGCAGGGCAATCTCAGTGCACCCTGCCAGCATTAATGCCATAATGAGTGGTAGCAGTGGCATTACGGCTCTTAAATTTATTGAATGTTTCCTGTTGTCAGACACTCATGAAGGAAACACCCCCTTTTCAATATCTGAAAGAAGCAAACAAGCAAAAAAGTCTGAATTTATTGCTTGCCATGAGAGAGAACTGTGTTTGTAAAACAGTCTCGCCTTGAGCAAAGCAGAGTGCTCGTCTTATTGGGTTTGGAGAAGTGTAGGGCTCGGGCGATGGTAGATTTTTAGAAGTGGCTGTGATAAGAAGTGGCTGACCTTTAGTTGTTTTAGTTTCTTGGCTGATAAAGCAACTCCCTTGCAGTGGGTTGGTTTAGCGGCAATCCAGTGGCTCACAGTTTTGAGGCAAGGAGAAGCCCAACATCGAGGCATCACCGTGGTGTTTCATCCTCTGAGAAGGCTGTGGCACTGCGGGGCTGGCTGCTGGCCGTCCTTGGTCTCTGGTCTTTGCGTCACGGGGCAATGCATATTGCAGCCTCTTCTTCCTCTTCTGAGTCCTGCTGACTTCCAGCTCTGGCTGCTCACGTAGCTGCTTCTCTGGCTTTCTCTACACGACCTCCATGATGGGTTTTAGGACTAAGACCCATCGTGATACATTTGGAACACACCTTTCCTGAAGTAACCTCATCAGAACCTCCCGTTCACAATGGGTTCACATTCACAGGAGTGGATTAAGATTAAGAACATGCTTTTCTGGGGTACAGTTGTATAGCAGCGTTCCTGGCCCTAGGCTGTGGCTGAGTCTCAGAAGTTCAGGTTATTGAAGTGAGGCTGTTGATAAGTGACTGAAGCGTAGAAGCATAAGCATATCATTAGCAGCTCTTTCTGTTAATTTTTGCATAGAAACACTTACCTTATATTAAAAATGCATTTCCTAAAGCAAATTGTCATTTATCAGTGATTCTGATGATTACCTGAGAATATGGCCAAAGACGACTCTGTTCCTAGGAAGATAGGAGCCTTTTATTCTCACTGTACTAAATTATTTACTTTTCACAAAATCCTTTAAAAGATGAACCTTTAGAATTTCCATTTTATAGATGAAAAAACTAAGGCTTCCCCAAAATCACATGGTGAATAAGGGATCAACCAGGATCTAAAACAATTTTAACTCCGTAAGAGTCAGGGCTTGTCTAAAACCTGGGCCTTCTTCATCAGTGAGCAGTTCCTACGAGTCCTCATCATGCTCGGCATGACAATAGGCTCTGGCAGGTTCAGGACTCACAGATCCCTGTCCTCCTCCACCTAACACCCCATCAGTCTACTTCCTGCCGATATTTGCATTATGCACCTTTCCTCTTGAGTGTCTTATGGAAAACAGTTGACTCTGGCTGAGGTCACTCTTCTGAGGCCTCTGCCCCATACTAAAACCCAATAAAGTCAATTACTTATTGTCCTTGATTGGGGCTCACCTTTACTCCATATCTCACCTCAGAAAAATCAGTTTTGTGTTTGCTAAGCACAGTTACTTCAGAAGGCGGAAAGAGACGAAAATCATAGCTTCCAGTTCTAATTCAATGACTGACAATTATCCAGGAGGTAATTTAGCACCCATTTTTAAGATTTACCAACAAGTTTATTTTTATCCTGCAGTTTAATATAAGGTGAAGTTTTTTCCCCACAAACCTAATGAAAGGAGCTGCCCTGTCTTCAAATCCATATCGTTTTTTACATTTTTACATTTTTACATTTTTACATTTTTACACAGTCTCTATTTTGAGCAAACAAGGGAAGACGCATTAGCCTGAAACGACCTCAGATGATGTTATTTTGGGATGTTCAGATGTCACCTAAACAAATTTGCCTTAAAAAGGGGAGAGAAGAAATTTCACGTAGATTTATAGTCATTATCACTTGATATACAACCTCTCAGTTCCAAGCGCCAAATGCTGCCCTGCAAATAAAACCTTTAAAGGCATCTTCAAAAGTGTTACACCAGGTGATTATGTTGAGTGTATAATAAATAGACACCCACAGAATGAGTTTTAAAAACAGAAACTGCCCTATAAAAACATGGCTTAGGATATATATACAATGGAGATGTGCCCTACTTCTATGTTATAAAACTCACCACGTATCTCTGAGAGATGATGAAAAAGCTGAAGTTGAAGGTGCCATGAAGACTTTGAATAAAATTGTTTCCTGGATAATTAGGAGCAAAGCAATTCTTTTAACATGCATGTATAATAAGTGAATTAAATGCAAGAGTAGATGTGTGACTATTTCACATATAATGCTAAGGATCTTTATGTTCAAGTTAACAAAATCAACATTTAATTTGCAAAGCGAGTGATTGTCTTATTATCAGATAGACCTTATATTTGGGTATATGTTGTATATTGTTTTTGTTATAAAATAAAGGAGTTTTGCTAGAGTGCTTTGCGAGGCACAGAACTCATTCAATTCAAAGCATTCAGGCATATCGAAGTCACGTGCCCTAAGACGTGGACAGAGAGATCATAACACCCTAGGGTATTCTTGTTAGGTGTCTTCTGTGCAGAGGATGTCAGCATAAAGAAGAAAGCTTAACATAGAAATCACCTCAAAATTTGTATGACTTTATCGCAAACTTGCCTGCACCCAAACAATTTGCATGCTACAAAAAAAGTCTCTGCTACTAAAAGTGGCCCGGTCTTCTTGCCTCCATCCTTGGACGTGCTGGGGACAGCCAACTGGTGCTCAGACTGGGGAGAACAGCTTTAGGCGCGGCCTCCGCCATCAGGCTGGCCCCAAGCGAAGGCCTATGAAGTTACTCTACTCAGAAAGACCACTTTGAGCCTTTTTATTCAGCCGTTTCTACAAGCAGAAATCTCAACTAAATTAGACCCATATTTTAATAAATACCAAAAAGTCATGATGTCACTACTAAAAAAAAAAATAAAACAAATTGCAACTTAAAGAAGAAAAGAGATATCTAAGGGCCGGAAGAATATCTTATACTCACAAAAATGTTTTCTTAATGAGGCAGAAAAATAGAAGGTTGCCACTTACCATAAATGAGATCAAGAGGGACACTACATCTATTAAACAGGAACAGGTCATGTTAAACAGAAAATTCAAAGAACTAAAGCATCGATAGAACAAATAAAATTAAATCATTGTTGTAAGCCTAAAAAATCTGGCTCAAGCCCACGAGAGTGATATAGAAAACGCATTTGAATACATACCTATATAATGTAGAGAGAATGAAAGATGTTTTGTTTATGTGAGAGATGATAATACACATTAAGAATAGAATTGAGAATCAACCTTTGAATTATACTATTTCCAAAGAAAGGCTAAAACATAAGAATAAGAAATGATAATCAAAATGTAAAATAAAATAGACTATTTAAGCAAATAAGTTCTGATGACATCTATACTAAAGAACTGAATACATAAAACTGAAAAAAATTTCTGTAAGACTGCAGCATATGAGAAATTATGGCATTGTAATTCTTAACATGAACTGTATATGAGTAATTATTAATTACTTTCTATAAAGGAAAGGAAAAAGAGAAGGGTTTCAAATTCACTGTGTAAACATATTTAAGCATAACTATTGATAAAGACATTTACTTGGTTATTAGAACTTCCTAAATGGTTACACGAAGGTTGTTGAGTAAACTTTATTCTCTTAACTCATGTTTACTGCCTGCCTGCTGGGTATCAGCCCTGTTTTGGTGCAGGGAATACAGGACCAAATAAGGAAGGGCAGCGATTTTTTCTATTTTGTTTACTTCTGAGTCTCCAGTGACTAGAAAAGTACCTGGCATATAATAGACTCTCCATTCCTGGGATAAATCATGGTTTACAATGCTCTTAATATACTATAGGATTTGACTTGCAAGTTTTTGTTGAGGATATTTGCATCTATATTTACAAGGGAAATTGGTTTGTAATCCTTTTTCCTTATATGTCCCTTACTGGCTTTGTTTTTTTTTAAGATTTATTTATTTATCCCCCCCTTGCTGCTTGTGTTTTACTGTGTCCATTTCTTCCATGTTTCTTCCATGTGCGTTTCTTCCATGTCTGCTTATCTCCCCCTTGCTGTGAGGTCCTGCTGCATCAGCCCACCGTGCCACGCAGGCCGACCTGCTCTCACAAGGAGACCCCGGGAAGCGAACCCGGGGCCTCCCGCATGGTAAACGGGGGCTCTATCCATTGAGCCACACCCGCTTCCCTCCTTACTGGCTTTGGTATTAGTATAATTCTGATCTTGTAGAATGAGGTAGGAAATATTCCTTCCTCTTCAATTTTTTGAAAGAATTTGATAATGATTGGTATTAATTATTTTTGAACATTTGTTAGAATTCAGCAGGGAAGCCATTTGGCCCTGGACTTCTCTTTGTTGGGAGGTTTTTGAAAACTGATTCCATCTCTCTACTTGTAGGTCTGTGAAGATCTATTTCTTCTGAGTCAGTTTAGGTAAATTTAGTGTTTTTAGGAATTTGTACATTTTGTGTAGGTTACCTGATTTGTTGGAATATGATTTTTCATAGCATTCTCTTATAATCCCTTTATTTTTTGCAATATCAGTAGTAATGTTCTACTTCTGATTTTAATAATTTTCACTTTCTTTTTTTTTCTCTGTCTAGCTAAAGTGTTGTCAATTTTATTGATCTTTTCGAGAACTAACTTTCAGTTTCATTGAGTTTCTCAGTTGTGTTTCTATTGTCTATTTCATTTATCTCTAAGCTTTAGTATTTACTTCCTTCTGCTAACTGTAAGTTTAATTTGCTCTTATTTTTCTGGTTCCAAAAGGTGTGAAATTAGGTTATTGATTTGAGATCTTTCTTCTTTCTTAATGTAGGCATTTATAGCTATAAATTTCTCTCTGAGCACTGCTTTTAATGTATCCCATAAATTTTGATATGTTTTGCTTTCATTTTCATTCAACTCTAAGAATTCCCTGATTTTTCTTGTGATTTCTTCTTTGACCCATTGGTTGCTTAAGAATGTGTTATTTCATTTCCACATATTTGTGGATTTTGTAATCTTCCTTCTTCTAGCTTCATTCCATTGTAATCAGAGAAGATGCTTTGTATGATTTCAATCTTTTAAAATTTATTGAGACTAGTTTTTTACCTAACATGTGGTCTAACCTGTACAATGATACATGTGCAGTGAGAAAAATATGTATATTGTGTTGTTTGGGAGAGTGCTCTATATGCATCTATTTAATCTAGCTGGTTTATAGTTTTGTTCAGTTTTTCTATTTCCTTATTGATGTTCTATCTGGATATTCCATCCTTTATTGAAAGTGGTATATTAAAGTTTCCAGCTGCAGTGTTACTGTAGAGCAGTCTGTTTGTCCCTTCAATTCTGTCAATGTGTGCTTTCGTGTATTTGGAGGCTCTGTTTTTGGTTGCATAAATATTTATAAGTGTCATATCTTCATGATGGAGTAACATTTTTATTAATATACAGTGTCCTTCTTTGTCTCTTTTAAAAGTTTTTTACTTAATCTATTTTGTCTGATATTAGTTTAGTCACTCCAGCTTTCTTTGGTTATTATTTTCATGAATTATTTTTTACATGCTTTAACTTTTAACCTATTTGTGTTTGGAGTTTAAGATGAGTCCCTTGTTTAAAAAAAACATTTATTGGGCCATGCGTTTTTATCCAAATTCTGCTAATCTTTGCTGTTTGACTGGAGAATTTAATCCATTTATATTCAAATTAATATATGATTGATATGGCAGGACTCACTTCAGCCATTTTGCCATTTGCTTTTTGTGAGTCTTACACCTTTTTGGTCCTTCATTTCCTTGCTGCCTTCTTTAGTGCATAGTTGATCTTTCATAGTGAAACATTTTTATTCCATTCTCATTGATTTTACTGTATGTATTTTTTAAATATTTTCTTTATGGCTACCACGGGGTTTTCATTTAACATCCTAAATCTATACCAATCGATTTTGAATTGGTACCAACTTAACTTCAATATATGCCTAGTCTCTACTTCTATATCCTTCCATTCCCTCCTATATGTTGTTCATGTCAAATAATGTATCTTTATACTTTGTGCACCTAATAACATAGAATTTTATGATTATAAAAATTAGAGTTACAAACCTAGAGAAACAATAATACTAGCATTTATTATCATTTTGTCAAAACCTATAAAATTGTGCCGTCCAAAGTGTAAACCATTATGCAAACTAGAGACCTTGGTTAGTGGCAATGCTTCAATATGTGTTCATCAATTGTAACAAATGAACCACACTAATGAAAGACATTGTTAATGGGAGAGTGCGGGAGGGGAAGGGGGGGCTTATATGGGAATCCCCTATATTTTCTTTTTTCTTTTTATTATAATTTTTTTAAAGAAACTTAGATTACATAAATGTTACACAAAAAACATAGGGGATTCCCATGTGCCCCACTCCCTAGTCCTCCCATATTTTCCCACATCAACATCCTTCATTAGTCTGGTACATTTGCCCCAATTGATGAACACATCTCGGAGCATTGCCACTAAGCAATGATTAGAGTTTACATTGTAGTTTACACTCTCTCCTGCACATTTTTACAAGTTATTACAAGATATACAATGGCCTGCATCTGTCATTGCAATGTCATTCTGAATAATTCCCAAGTCCTTGAAATGCCCCCAAATTACACCTGTTTTTCCCTCTCTCTTCCCTCAGAACCCTCCAGCGGCCACTGCCTCCACATCCATGATAAAAGTTCTTCCATTGCTAGGATCACAACAAGTCTACAGTAGCACAACTGTAAGTCTACTCTAGTCCATTGTTGAACTAGAGTAGACCCCTATATTTTCAACGTAACATTTATGTAATTTAAAGCTTCTTTAAAAATAAAGAAAAAATGCAAAAAAAAAAAAATACTGGCATTTTATATATGTACATGTAGTTAAGTTTATCATGCACCTTCATCTCTTCATATGGCTTCAAGTTACTTCCTGGTGTCCTTTCCTTTCCTCTGGGAGGACTCTTTATTATAGGACAGGTCTAATAGTAACAAACTCCTTCAGCTTCATTTATATGATAATGTCCTGATTTCTCCCTCATTTTTGAAGGACAATTTTTTTCTTCTACCCCAGGCTTTATTCAGTGGCCCCTCCTCCAAGAGATTGCCATCAGCCAGGGAGGTACAACCCAGAGAAAAGAAGGTACTAGAGGGCACAGCAGGGCTGGTGGGCAGCAGGGAGCCACCTCCTGGATCCTGGCCCTCGGACACTTGGACCATGCCCAGAGCAGAGGGTGCCAGGTGGGAGTGGGGGAGGACAGCACCAGCACCACTGCTCCCCTGATGCCATCTAGGCTGAAGGTTCCTCCCACTCCCACCCCCACCCCCACATTGGGGGTGTCCCAGGAGCAAAGGCGAGCAGGCCTGGTTGCCCTCCGTTGCAGTACAGGTATCTTGTCATGCTGCCAACAGGGCCAAGCTCCTACTCTGTGCAGCTCAGCAGGGAAGGGCAGGCAGCCTGCTGTTGGCTGGCCTCTTCCAGGCAGGGGTGGGAGGTAGAGTCCCTGCATGCCACCCTTCCGGGGGCTCTTGGGCTTCATGAAGTGTGGAGACTTCTAGGCCACAGGAAATGAAGTGGGTGGGGCCACTGCTGGGCTCTCGGTGGCCTCCTCTGGGTAGAAGGCAGTTCTCCCCTTCCTGCTGGCCGCCTTCCTGCTTCCTCACATCTCCAGAAAGGCTAGCTCCCTGGCTTCTTTCTTCTATTCCGGGCCTTCTACTCTAACCCTGTTCTTGATGATCCTTTGGATGATGAGTTCTGTGGTGAGGTCACTGCCGCTGTCTATGTGACAGAAGAGGCCCCTTCTCTTGGGCTCCTGGTAGGGGTCAGAGCTGTCCTTGTCGAGCACAGTTTCCATCTTCCTGCGACAAACCAGCTCCTCCTTGAAATGGTCCAGGAACTCTGCCGTGACCACATACAGGGCCCCAAACACAACTTCCGACATGTACCCGCAGGCCAGCATGCTCAGGGTCCACTCATGCAGGTTCCTGATGGGGTAGTTCTTCCCCTTGGAGCAGTTGCCCTCCTGGTCAAAGTACAGGCCCGTGGTGATGTAGGGCCTCTTTGCCAGCCTGTGCACCTTCGCCAGGAAGTCCACATGCCCAATGTGGAACAGGTCAAAGGCGCCAGCCATGTAGATGACAGTCTCTCCTGGCTGGGGCTCTTTCCCAGAGGTAAACTGGATGGTTTTCTGGGACATCTGCAGGAACTGGGATACACCCATCCAGGGGTTCTGCCCCACCACCACCCCAGGCACTTGCTGAAGCTGTCTGCATATTCCTGGTAATCTAAATATGTCCATCCACTGCTTTCTGGGACCCATAGTTTCTAATAAGAAATCATCTCTTAATTTTATTGACGATCCTGTTGAACATAATGAACCACTTCTCTCTTGCAGCTTTTAGGATTCTTTCTTTATCTTTAACCTATGAAAGTTTGACTATAATGTGTCTCTGTGTAGATATCTGTAACTGTTGGCCAATTTGATGTAATTATGAATTCCAAAAATATAATTGGATCATGCCTGTAAATGGATCTGTTAATCTGGGCATGATTAGGTTATGATTAGGGTGTTGAGCCTCACCCCTTGGTGGGTGGGGAATCAAATATAAAAGGCATGGCAAGAACAATTTTGAGAAGCAGTCTTTTGAGAAGCAGTTTTGATGTTGGAAAGAAGGCCCCAGGAGAAGAGAAGCAAGCCGTTCGCCTGATTGTCTACAGCTGACCTTGTGGAGGAAACAGTAGCTAAGCCCAGAGAGAAATGCAGCCCCAGGAAGAGAGGAACCCCAGAAGCCTGAACCCTGGCAAACACCGGCAGCTGTCTTGCTCTAACACGTGGCAATGGACTGTGGTGGGAAGAGAAACTTAACGCTTTATGGTCTGGTAACTGTGGACTTCTACCCCAAATAAATACCCTTTATAAAGACCAACCCATTTTTGGTATTTCACATTAGCACCCCTTTGGCTGACTAATACAATATCCTATTTGGAATTCATTGAGCTTCATGGATGTGGATATTCTTGTTTTCAAATTTCCTCCAGTGCTTCCTTATACATATTTCTATTTTTTAGTCTCCATCTGGGACTTCCATAATACATATGTTAGTATGCTTCCTGGTGTCCCAAGGTCCCTTAGGCTTTGCTCACTCTTTTTCATTCTTTTTTCCTTCTGCTCCTTAGCCTGAATAATTTCAGTTGTCCTATCTTCAACTGCACTGATCCTTTCTTCTGCTTATTAAAATCTGCTATTGAACCCCTCCATTTATTTTAAATTTCAGTATTGTATTTTTCATCTACAGAATTTCTATTTGGTTGCTTTTAAAATTTGTAATTCCTACTTTAGTTCATGTATCATTTTCCTGAATTCCTTTAGTTCTTTGTTCATGTTTTCCTTTAGCTCATTGAACTTAATTATTAAAGTTGGCTTAATGTCTTTAATTATTGACTCCAATAGCTGGGTTACCTCAGGAATAGTTTCTGTCCCTTTGAATGGGCCATCCCCTCCTGTTTCTTTATATGCCTTGTGATTTTTTGCTGATGTCTGGAAACTTGATTATTTTGATATGTTAGCTTTGGAAATGAGACTCTCCCTTGTCCCCAGGATTTGCTGTTTTCCTCTTTATTGTCGAAGGCTGTAGTGTATACAGGTTCTGTGCTAATGGTCTCCTTCAGTGTTTACCACAGTTTATACTCATCTCAAAGATCAGTCTGCAGTAAACAGTTAAATTCCTCTCTTGTGTTTCTGAGCATGTGTCCTGCCCTGGGCTTATGCAGTATCTTTCAAAATTTCTCAGGTCTGCACAAATTGTTTTGGGCTTCCTAGTACTCCCTCAAAAAAAAAAAAAAAC
>JAQZBX010025855.1:0-29272 GCA_029593785.1 Cabassous unicinctus | reverse complement strand
TTTTTTTTTTTTTTTTTTTTTGAGGCAGTGGAATTTACCTAAGCTAAGCTCCCACAGTCAGTAAGCAGCAAAGCCAGGATTCAAATGACGATCTGTGTATTGCAAAGCCCGTGTCTCTAGCCACTTTGCTACACTGCTTCCTAACACCATGAAAACAACTATCCACAGGCATCTTTCTTCGAGCTCCTTCAAAAGTATCTAATGTGGGGCACTGTATGCTTGATCAGTGACTCCTTCTACCCTCTAAGCATCTCATACCACTTCCTTCAAACGCCTTCCCAACCAGGCCCTCATACACATGGCTGGGAGGAGTGGAAAATGGCACAACCTTTACAGGAGGAAATTTCCCACTTCACTTAAAATTATAAATGCACAAAATCCTTTGATGGAGCAGTTCTATTCCTAGGTATTTAGCCTCAAATACACTCATACATGTGCAGAAGGAACGAGGTATAACAATATTCAATGCGGGAGTGTTTCTAATAAATAGCAAAGGAACAGAAAAGATCTAAATGTCATCAGTGGGGAGCAGGTATAGGTTAGTGGTTTGAGCGCTTGCTTCCCATGTAGGAAGACCCAGGTTCAATCCCTGGTATGTATGTATGTATGGATGGATGGATGCATAAATAAATAAATAAATGTCATCAGTAGGGAACTAGTTAAATAACAATGGTACATCCATACAACTGAATAAGACGTAACTGTTAGATAGTGAGGCTGATCTTTAAGGCCCATAACAAAAGCAAGGAGGCAAAGTGCTCAACACTAAGTATACTACACTTGGATCTGTAGAGGGAAAGGCAGCAAGAATATTTAAGGAGACATCTGTAAACACACAGAATATCTCTAGAATGTATAAGAAACAGTGGTTGCCCCCCAGTAAGGGGCCTAGGTGCCTTAGGTATAGGGGATGAAGACATACTCTTCACCACATATTCTTAAAGGACTCCACATGGAGAGCCCGATTGCCTCACTCCAGCCATTCCATACATCTTTATACTGATTTTCACTAGCTTCTAGGCTTTTGCACATGCTGTTCTCTCTCCTGACCTGACCAACTCCTATGCGACCTTTAGGTTTCTGCTTCCTCTTGGAAGCCTGTCCTGACCATCCCCCTTCCCCTACCTCTAGGTTAGTGTCCTCTAGGGTCTCAAAGCCCCCCTTGTGACCCTCATCACATTTTGCTGTTAATTACTACTTATACTCCTGCTACCCCCTTAGAATGGGAGCTCCCTGAAAGCAGGGGGAAAAATCTCATTCGTTTCTATAGCATCTCCCACCCAAGTAACTGGCCCACAGTACCTGCTACAGGTTTGTAATGAATACATGTGGCCTATTACCTCTCAGTCTGATCACTTGCTGTATCTGCTACCATCACTTTAGAGAGAAGCAATGCTAACCTACTTACAAGTGTCAGAGATCAGCAGACTTTTAGAGTGAGCTCTAAAGTCACCAACTTCTACCCCTCACTTGCTGTGTGACCTTGGACAAGTCAAACTCCTGTCTCTGAATTGCCAATTTCACATCTGTAAAACAGGGATAAAAGTAGTACCTACCTCCCAGAGATGTGAGAAATCTAACTTAGCATACAGTAAACTCTCAGCACATTCACAGCCCACACCCCCTTTCATTGGGGGAGGGAGCCATTACAGCAGTGTGGTTATGAGCGTGGACCCTAGAGTCAGGTAGTCTGACCCTATCCCTGCCTGCCAGGTGACCCTGGGCAGCTTAGAGCGCTCCAAGCCTCCACTTCTTCATGTGTAAAATGGGGATAATTGCACTTATCTCCATATAACTGCCGTGAGAATCAAAAAAGATAACACCAGTATAATGCTTACATAGCACAGTGCAGGGAACTCAGAAATTAATTGGTAGTCGGCAATGACGACGGGACAACAGCCTACAACCTCCCAAACATTTTACTGGATGGTTATTCTGTGCCAGTCCTGGTGCTAAGCGCTTTACACGGAGTAGTTATTTAATCCTCAGGCACCCTTGTGAGGCAGGTGCTACTATAATCTTCACTTCACGGATAAACATGGGCCCGCACGGAAAGGGGACATGCGCTAGGTCACTCAGGAGGCGGCGAGGCTGGGGTCCGAACCCTGACAGGGCCCGCGCAGTAACCTCCACGCCATCCTCCCTTGGAACACCGGGCATCTCTGGGGCTCCACGGCCCTTTCGGCATGGAGCGGGGGCACCAGCCACCACAAGTGGGTGCACCGCTCCCCTTACGTACCCCGACGGCCCAGCTTCCCACTGCAGAAACTCACGCCGGCCGGTCCGGGTCCTTCTCGGCCGTCCCCCGGCTGCACACGCACACTCAGGACTTCCGTTCCGCCGCAGCTTCTGCACTGTTCGTCTCAACGGAAGCGCCTGCTCTATACGGTCCGGGTGGATCCACACTGCAGGCTTTGGTAAACCTAGCTTTACCGCTTCGCTGAGTGGCAGCGGAGTCGCGAGCTGTGTGGGGTTTTGAGCGCTGGAAATGTGGTGAGTGCGAACAAAATGTGCTTTAAATGTGAAATACACACCAGATGTCGAAGAAAGAATGTGAAATACCCCGTCAGTATTTTTGTTACCGAGTTGAAATTATCATATTTAGGACCTGTTGGGTTAAGTTTCACCTGTTTCTTTTTTTACCTTTTTAACGTGGCTACTAGGACATTTTAAGTTGCATTCATGGTTTGCATTATATTTCTATTGGACAGAGCTGCTCTGCACGTTAGTGATTCTCAGATTCACGTCTCCAGCCTGGGCCCCTCGTGGACTTCCAGACCCATAATCTAGCTGCCTATGACCATCTCTAGCTTAATACAGAACTCTTGATTTTCACACATACGCGCGCACACACACATATCCTCAAACATACACACACACACACATACACACATACATCACCCAAAAGCAAAACCACCTGGTTCTACCTGTTAAGCCCAGAGCTCCCACCCTGCCTCCCTTCTCCAACCCCCTCCCTCCCTCTTTCTGTAACCAAACATTCCTGTTGATAGGGAACCAGAGCTCCCTTTTCCAAACATTCCCTGAAAATTCCTGTCGGTACAAAAATAACCCACGTCAGAGAGATGATAACACCTAGGACGCGGGTGGAACTACGAAGTCAACATAAGTTATCACATCCTAACCCTATAACTACAAAGCTAGCATAAATTATCACAACCTAAACCTTTGTAGTCTAGTCCCAGAATGAGTTATAAAAACTCTCTTACCCCCTCCTTCAGGGCTGCAGTCGGTGGTGACTCAGTCCGTCTGCTCGGCTCTTTCTTTTATTAAAAGCTTTGCTTGAACGGACCTCGGCTCCCAGTCTGATTTCTAAAACACCTCCCTTCCTTGATTTCCCCTCAAACCTAACACTACCCAGTCTGGCCCATCGTCGTAACTGGGGAGTCTTTTTTTTTTTTTTTTAGGTACCAGGCCAGGCATCGAACCCAGGACCTAATATGTGGGAAGCCGGCACTCAACCACTAAGCCACATCAGTTCCCCTGAGTTGGTTTTTCATTTCTTTACTTGTTGTTTGTTTTGTGTGTGTGTGTTTTTAGGAGGCACTGGGAACCAAACCTGGGACCTTTCAAGTAAGAAGCAGGAGCTTAACTGCTTGAGCCACATCCACTCCTCTGGGGAGTCATTTTTGTTTCCTCTCTCTCAATCTGCCAGGTCTGCTGCTACACCTCTAGCCCAGGCCACCATCATCTCATTGGAAACAATCACAATGGCCTGCTAATAGTCTCCTTGCTTCTGTCCTGGCCCTTATCTGCTACAGACTATTTCCCACACAGAACCAATAGGAGTTCATTTGTTTTATTAAATCACATTATATCACTCCTCTGCTGAAAACTTCCAATGGCTTCCCATTGCCCTTGCAATAAAAATCACATCTTCTACTGTGTCCTAGGCCTTACATGATCTAGACCCTTAATTATTTCTTACTACTTACTTCTCTTACCATGTTCTCTCTAGCTGACCACAATTCATGTACATAAGTTTATTTTGTTGCTTCAATACCCCAAGCTCATTTTTATCTCAGAGCCTACTGTTTTCTTCCGTAATGTTCTTCCCCCAAACTGTTTTAAGGCTTGCACCTTGTCATCCTTCAGGTTTCATTTCAAATGTCACCTCCTCAGAGAGGTCCTCTCTGACCACCCCATATAAATTATTCCCATCATTATCACATCATTTTCTTTTCAGTGCTTATCGCTATCCAAAATTATGGTATTATTCTGGGGAAGGGGTAGGGAATGGGAAGTTAAGGCCTAATTGGTACAGAATTTCTGTTGATGACAGAAAAGTTTTGGTAATGGAGGATGGTGATGGTAGCACAACCATCTTGCATTATATATCTGAATGTGGCTAAAGGGGGGAATTTTAGGTTATATATATGTTACTAAAATAAAAATTAATTAAAAAAAAATTTTTTTTTTAATTATGGCATTACTTCTCTTAGCATTGCCTGTTCCCCTAACTGTCAGCTCCCTGAGTGCAGAAGCACATTCTGTCTTGTTGCTGCTATGTTCCCAGGATCTAGTACAGGGTCTGGCTCATAGAAGGAGCTTAATAAATATTTGTTGAATGAATAAATGAATGATGTATGTCTCAGCTTGGGTTCACCAGAAGCAGATCCTGAGGCAAGGATTTGAGTGCAGGTAGTTGATTTGGAAGGTGGTCCCAGGAAGCACTGGTGAGGGAGTGAGAGAGTGAAATAGGGAAGGGAGACAACCAATAAAAGTGTATCAAGCAGTTTACCATTGTGGGCATCTGTGTCTTAGCCTTTCTGGGGAGCTCGGGGAGACAGTGTAGAATACCTACTCAGAATTACTCCATTCTAGCGGAGAGAGAGGTGGGGTATATATACACCAACAGTCATTGGTTGAAAGATGCCCCTAGGTGTGTCAGTTCCTCACCACTTCTGCTCTGCCTGTGCAGGGAGGCCTGTGGTTTGGGAGAAAGCCATCTGGCACTAAGATGCAAACACTGGCCCTGGCATTCTGAAGTAGTAAGGCACCAGGGGCTCTGACAGCTCCTGCTACAATCAACCTCTTCAACTCCTCATTAGAACCCTATCAGGTTACTATTAACCCATTTTACAGGTGAGAAAACCGAGAATCCAAAAGGTGTCGCTTGATGAAACACAAAGCTAGTGCATGGCAGAGCTGGGATCCACCCACAGGCTAGTCTGATTCCAAAGCCCTGTTCTTACCACTGACTCATTAATTAGAGGTCAGACAAGCTGGGTTCCTATCAGGGCTCTACTGCTCACAGTCTGAAAGCCACGGCCAAGTCAGTCACCCCTGCTGACTCCCAGTTTCCTTACCCATAAAGTGGCTGCTGGGTGGAGAATACTTGCCCCTTGGTGAGACAAATCAGGAGAGCATTTAGGAGGCTGTAACATTTGTCTAGGAAAAAACTATGGAGTCTTGAACCAGTATTGTGTTTGAGAGAGTGAAAGTGATGAAAACAAACCTCCTGGATTCCAGGAGTTTGAGACATGCTGCATAGAAGTTCACACCACCCTCCTTAGGTGGCTGCTTAATGCCAATTCAATGAAAAATACAAAGGTGTTTATGGTTCTTGGTTTTTACTGTAGTTCTCCAGATACCAAAATGTGGTTTATCACATGGGGGAATTATCAGCACCATTAAAACACAAAATTTCACAACTCCTGTAAAACTCTTGGTCCCTAGAGACAAGTTCCTGGATACTCCAGAATCTAAAGATCCCAATTGGAGAAATATTCAGGTTTATTGACAAATTGTTTTAGTACAAAGGGGTGTCCTGTCCTAATTTGACTATGGGAGGTAGTGGGGCAGTCACCCATGCCATGCAAAGCCCCAACATGTAATGAAGGTTGAGGGGGAATGCCCCCACCCACTCAACCATGGGCACACAACACCCCTCCTCCATCCCAGTGACGCCCAAGGCCAGACCCCATCCTTCTGGCCACACCAAGTCCATGTTTCATGTCCTTCCTTTTGTCTCACTGTGGCCCTTCCCTCTTTACTGTCATTCTTGTCCTCTTAGCACCACAGGATGGAGGACTTGTAGAGGTGGAAGCAAATTACTTCCAGGGCTTCCAATGTGGGAATTAGGGAGGATCCAGGATTTGAATCTAGGTCTCTAGGGAGGATTCAGGATTTGAATCTAGGTCTCTTGGTCTCTTGGAACTGTGCTCTATCAAATCTGGACCTTCCCCTAGCAGTCCCACAGGGAGTCCTCACCTTCCTCTTTGTGGCTGGGCAGGAGACGGCAGATGAGGAGGCATTAGAGCTACCTAACCCTTGCCAGCTCTGCCTGCCATGGGCCAAGCTGGCAGCATGAGGGGTGTTCTCTGGTGCCTCTTCTGCTGCCTCCACCTAGAAACACACACTCTCAAAGCCGTTCACAACACCCCCTATTATCCTACCACATACACACACCAGCCCATTTGGAGACCAGGGACCACTTCCCATCCCTCTCCCATCACCCACTAAATTCCAACCAAAGGGTCCTCTTTCAGTTCCCATGTTTCCAAACGCTCCATATTCCATCCTACCTTGGGGGCTTTTCCTATGGGATGCTCTGTCTCAGATGTTATTCCCCCGTCTACCTGATTAACTCCTACTAGTGTGTGAGAGTTCTATTACTGAGAAATAATTCACTCCCCTCTGTGAGCACCATATATTTCCCTTCCCTATTAATGTCAAGTTCAATCATGTGACTTGTTTGGGCCAATGGAATGTGAGAGGATGTGATGCAAGCAGAGAATGTAAATGTGCTTGTGCCATTTTTTTGCACTCCAGTGATCTACCATGAAAAGAAAGTCTTTAAGGTAAACAAGTGCTTTGAAGTCAGAACCTAATTGAATCCCAGCTCTGACAGTTCATAGCTGTGTGACTTTGGGTGAGTCTCTTTCCCCCTGTAAGCCCCTTCTTCCTTATCTGTGAAATAGAGATAATTGTGCCCAATATAGGTATGGGGTGAGAAACCAATGAAATAATGTATGCACAGCATCTGGCACAGTGCCTGGCTGATAGTAAGCACTCTCTAGGCATCAACTCTCATTACTGTTATCATTGTGATGTTCTGGGCAATTCAAGCAAGTAGGGAGTTCTATCCATGGCTCGTACACATCCAGCCAGCAAGTTACAGCTTCCAAAGTATGTCCCATCCATCCTTCCTTCTGCAGGAAAGGGTCCCGCAGCTCTCAATGGTGGTTTTAAAACATGTCCACAAATTATTTGACATTCCTCTCGTCAGGAGGTGAAGCCTAATTCCTCTCCCCTTAAGTGTGGGCATCTAGTAACTGGCTTCTAATTAACAGAATAAAGTAGAAGTAATGGCATATGACTTCCAAGACTGGGTCATCAGAGACATTGCATTGTGGCCTCCTGTATCACTCATTTTGGGGGAAGCTAGCTGCCATGTCATGAAGATACTCAAGCAGCCTAATGGTTATTCCCATATGGCAAGGAACTGAAACCTACTGTCAATGGCCCTGTGAGGGTGCCGCCTGGGAAGCAGATCCACCAGCCTCAATCAGGCCTTCAGATGACAGCAGTCCCTTCTAGAATTCCTGACCAGGGAAACTGAAAGACAATGTTTCTTGTTTTAGGCTGCTAAATTTGTCACACAACAATAGGTGACTAATATATTCTCTTTCTAGCCCTGTGGTTAAAGGTCTGCTCTTCTTTGGGGAAGGGGTCTCAGTCTGGGGTCTGGTCCATCTTGGGGCTGTGGAGGCCACCACAGGGCCTGAAGGCCAAGCACAAACCACAGACACTTGGCCAGGCTGCCTGTGTGCTCACAGGCTGTTTATTTACCCAAGAGTAAGAAGGAAAGAGAAAGGATGAAGAGAAGAGCCAGATGCCCCAAGGTGGTGGGGCTGAGGGAAAAATGAACAGAAAGGCTCCTCCTCTTTCTCTTGCCACTCACCCCAAGGGACCCCAGCTTCTCAGGGGGCCTCTAGGGATAGCGTAGGGGCCTCTGGGAGGCCCGGCAGCTGTTGGCTGGAGTCAGGGTCCCCACAGGGGCAGGTCCCAGGCTCGGAATGGCTTCTGTGTACACAAAATATCTCTCTGCAAAAGGCACTGGTGGGGTCAGTGGGCCGGGGCCCCTGTGTTCTGGGTCTGGATCCCTGTCCCCAAGACCATCCTAGTTTCCCTCAGGGGCTGGGTCTCTGCAGCCCTTCTTCTCCTCTCCCTTCCGTCAGCCCAGGGGTGAGCAGGCAGTCAGTGGAGGGCCAGGTCAGGCCGTATGGCAGACGTGTCCCATCTTCAAGGCTAGTGCATCTGGTGACCTCTAGGCTAGGAGCCCCAGGCGGGTGACTTTGGCCGAGAGGAAGGAGTGGATGATGAAGACTATAGTTTTCGGGCACGAGTGCAGGTCCAGCTGCTGCAGGGTAGATGAAGAAAAGGGTCGGGGGCCCATCCTGCCTGGCCTCCAGGAGAGCGTAGCCCCCCTCCCCAAGGTGCAGAGGCCGTCCTCCACTCACGATCTCGCCCTCGGCACCCCCGAAGTCCAGGAAAAGGAGACTGGCACCATCGTCTGAGGACATCTGCAGCTTCTCGAAGGGCTGCCGGAGCAGCACGGCTCGGGCCACACCTGGCTCAGCCGCCCACAGCGTGAAGCCCTTGTCGATGTGCACAGAGAGGCTGCAGGGACGGCCATTCCATGTGCAGGCTGTGGGGAGGGTGTGTGGGCACAGGTACCAGTTGGCACCTCAGATACCTCAAGCCCTAACTCCAAGCCCCCACCAGCAGCTCCACAAAGTAGGGGCTTGGATACCACCAAGGATGGGAGGCTTACTGCCTGTCATGACATTTGTATATCCACCCATAGTCAACTCCACCCTCATACACCAAAAGAAGACTCTCAGAGAACCCACAGCCCACCTCTTGTCCCACTTCTAGCAGCACCACAAAGTGGAAAGAGGGAGCTTAAAATCTGCCTTGGACAAGGGCCCACTCCCTATAAGGGCATCCACAGACCCACCAAGCATAGCCCTTGAAGACCTGTAGAAATGACGAATTTAGCAAATAAAAACATAGAATGCCCAGTTATTTTGAGCTTCAGATAAACAGTGGATAATTGGGACATACTTAGACTAAAATAGTATTCATCATATATCTGAAATTCCAGTTTAACTGGGTATCCTGTACTTTATCTGGCGACTCTACCCCAAGAGCCATCTCTAACATCTCTATCAGCAGAATCATAAATCCAGGGCTAGGAGAACCCCAGGGGAAGAGACTTACTAACACCAGGGTACCTGCAGATCTAACACAGAGAGCCCTAGAAGTGGCCCAAACCCTACTTTCCATCCCTTCTCCTGAAGCACCCTAAAGAAGGAAGCTTGAATGCTTCTAGGGATGAGAAGCTCATTACCAGAAAGGCACCCCCAGATCCACCCAACCCACCTGTAGACACCTCCTGCACACCCTCAGCGGCCCGGTGACAGCCATCCACCAGCTGGCGGGTCCAGGCAGCCAGCTCCTGTGGCGACTCCACGCTGAACAGGTGAGTTTCCACACCGTGGCGCGTGCCCGTGCGCAGGGCAAAAGAGAGCTCTGCATCATAGGGCACTGAGCCCTTGGCGGGGCCTGAGTGCACCAGCCTGGAGGAGGGGAGCAGAGGGCTAGGCATGAGGAAAACAGGGATGACCTGGGAAAGGACCCCCTGAATCCTTCACCACCTAAGGAGGGGACAGGCCTTCCAGGTGGGCACTGACTCAGCAGGAGGTCTCACCAATGGCACCTGCTGCCACTCTCCCCTTCCCTTCATTCCCTCTGCTCAGCCGCACTGGTATCCTCAGACACACCAAGCACACTCCTGCCCCAGCTTCTATCCCCTCTGCCTCGTACACTCCCTGAATATTTGCATTGCTCGCGTTCTCGCTTCCTTCAGATCTTTGTTCAAATGTCACCTCCTCTTAGAAGCCTTGCCTCATCTCCCTTCTAAAATAACACCCCTATCACTTACTAGCCTTATTTTTCATCACAGCACCAAAAATAATACTTTTTATTTGTTTCAACTGGTTTTTGACTTGTCTTTTTCACTAGAATGTCAGCTAGGGAAGAAATTATCTGTTTTGCTCACCATTGTATTATCAGTAACTAAAACAATGTCCAGTACATAGTAGGTGATCAGTAAACATTTGTGGCCTGAATTAATGAATCCCTTGACTCAATCCATGTCCTGCTTACCCCTATGAGCCAGCAGGCTCCTAACACATGGGCCCCCATTTTACAAATGAGGAAACTAAGGCCCAAACAGGCCGGGGATTCACTGTATGTCACCTGGGAAATAACTCAGGGGCAGAACAGGGCTGAAATCCCCAGTTGCTGAAGCCCGTCTGGAGCATCTCCCTGCAAGCCCTGGGCAAGACCCCACCCCTGCCCACAGATACCTGGTGGTAATGAGTGGGGCAGTACGGGCCGGCTGGCTCAGGGTCTCACGGGTCTCAGGGAGACAGCAGTAGAAAAGCAGCTCCTTTTCCGTCAACAGGGCCAGCATGGGTGCTGTGCTCCCACTGGGCAACTGCAGAAGACAAGATGGCAGTGAGGAAGCTGGGTCAGAGGGTCAGGGTAGGGTAAGGTGGTGAGGGGCATTGGAAATGGGACCCGTTCCAGGGGATGGGATGAGAGGAAGGGATAGGTCCCGGGCCCAGCAGGCACCTGCTCAGTCAGCCAGCCGATCTGCTTGATTTCCTGGCTCCTCAGTGTATTGGTTGCTGCCAGCAGTGCCTGCAGCTCATCCTTAACCCAGGGCAGCAGGGTGTTGATCTGGGCTTGGATAGCAGCTGCCCATGACCTTGCACTAGCCTCGTCCTTGGCCCTCAGGAAGAGGGTGTCTTGGCCATCAGCCGAACAAATCTCCAGATACCTGCAGGCATAAATGGGGTGAAGAGAAAGGCCTGTCCACTGGGCTGCAGCTGCTGTCCAACCCTAAAACTGGCCCAAGAACCTCTATTCCCTGCCAAGCCAGGAAAAACCTCAGAGGATGTCTGTGAGAGAATTAGGAGCTACGCTCACCACTGGGGCTCCAGCCACAGTTGTTGGGACCTCATGGGGTCTAGGAACAAGGGACTATAACATACACACATATATGCATATACACACAAACACTGAAATGTGTGATAAGGGCCAAAATTATTACTGTGTGAGGGTTCATAATCTTGCCTTTTCTCCTGGTTTCTAAGGGGAAGGATTCTCTTGCTGGGCCAGCTCCCAGATTCTCCTTTGTTGCACAGAATAAAGTAATGCACTAATGGGGAAGTTTGAGAGGCCAAGTTGATCTGCATAATAAAGAGCTGGGGGAATGGACCATGGAGAAGGGACACAGACAAAAAAGCCAGGCAGGCAAATATGGGGGAAGAGTTTCAGGGAGTTACCCAGAGGAGTAGTGCAGAGAGAGAGAGAGAATTTTCAAAATATTTTGTGGCCATTAAGAAGTCATTCCTCTGTGGCATTTCTGTAAGAGATAGAATGTGACAGAAACCCAATCGTCTTTGCCTTCCTCTACTTAGAAAAATACTTGAATTCCCAGCATCCCTTGCAGCAAGGGCTGGCCATATGACCCAGCTCTGACCAATGAGATATAGAAATCCCTAAAGAGGAATTCTTCCCAAATGAAAAGGTAAATCTTTCCTAGGTGTGGTAGGTAGTCCCCAAAGATGACCTCTGTAGCAGCTGGATATTGTCTATGAATTCCAAAAACAGATATTGGATTATGTTTGTAAACTGATCTGTTCCTCTGGGCATATTAGATTATATTGGATTCAGAGGTTTCACTTTTACTTGATTAAATAATGATTAAGGCTTTGATTGGGCCACGTCAGTAGGAGAAACTGCGCTGCAGAGAAGGGAGGTTAGAGTTTTAATGCTGGAGCCCCCAGAAGTTAATACACAGAGAAGCAGATATGTGAGGAAAGAGAGAAGGCTCCAATAGATACAGCAGAGGCCCCCAGAAGAGAGACAAGCCATTTGCCTGATAGTTTACAGCTGGCCTTGTGGAGAGAGCAGAGCAGCTGAGCCCGGAGAGAAACCAGCCCTGGGAGAGAGACAAGACTTGTCCCAGCCTGCAGCTGAGATTGGAAGAAGCTAGGACCATGGAGTCTTGAGAGGAGGAGGAAGACTGAACCCTCACAGACATTGCCAATATGCGGCAACAGACTCTGGGTGAGAAAGTACCTCTTATGGTACCTTGAGTTAGTACCTCTTATGGTACCTTGAGTTGGACTCTTCAGGGCCTTGTAACTGTAAGCTTCTACCCCAAATAAATACCCTTTATAAACCCAACAGAGTTCTGGTACTTTGCATCAGCACCCCTTCGGCTGACTAACACAACCTCCATCAAATCCATCCCTCCTTACTTCTCCCATTGAGAGGTGGAGTCTGTGACTCCTCCCCTTGAATCTGGGTTGGCCTTATGACTTGCTTTGACAAACAGAATGTGACAAAACTGATATTCTGGGATTTCCAAATCACCCTGTAAGAAGTCCATACTCTGAGACCACCATGCTATGAGGCACTAGCCACATGGAAAAAGGAATGCTCAGCTAGCCCCTAGCTGTTCCACCCACCCTAGATGAAGTTCCAAATATATGGGCGAAACAGCCTTTTGGACTTCCAGCCCCAGCAGGTACCACATAAAACAGAAGAACTGGCCAGCTGAGCCTACACAGATTACAGAATTGTGAGAAATGATTTTTTTTTTCTATTGTTACTTTCTAACAATTAAATTTTAGGATGGTTTGTTGTACAGCAGATAGCCAAAATACCAAGAGAAAAGTCCCTTTGCCTTTTGCCTTCTTGTCTGGAATATGGACATAATGCTTGGAGTTACAGCCACTATGAAGAAGAAAGTCCAAAATAAAGATGACAGAGGAGAACACTGGGAGCCTTTTTTCCTTTTTTCCCTTGAGCAGCTATAGCAGCCTGAATAGCTGACCCCTGGACTTCATTTTAAACAAATAGAAAAATAAACCTCTCGTTTATATAAGCCATCACTTGGAATTTCTGATACTTGCAGCCCCATGCAATCCTAACACTAAATAGAAGTTTGAACAACTTTTTGTTATATTTTGTTTGCCAGAATTCCTTTGACCAGGATATTGTGCTGATAATAGGCTACAGAGTACCCCAGTTATATTCAAGTTACACATGTAGTTACGCATGCATGCACATATTCAAGCACACATACATACATGTGCATACATACACACATGCATACATATAGTTAACTTACAAACACATATGCATAACTCTCTACCCCATACACATGCAAATGTTCACATACACACATACAAACACTTGCGTTTCATTTACATGCCATCTACATGTGACACATATAGAAACACACATATGTACCTGCTTCAGGTGATATCTAGGAGCAGGCTAGGAACCATGGTTAGCCTAAGGTTCCACAAGCTCAGGCAGGACTAATACCCACCTCATCTTTCCCTCAAAACAAATGGTCCCTGCCATGGAGCATCTCTATCTGATCTGTGAGTCACCAGTTCATGCCTCAGGCTGGGAGGTGGGAGACACGTCAAGTTGGGGCCATGAGGTTTTGGATGCTGTACATTAACCAGCCCTCCCAGTCAATGTTGGGCATTTGCCTAGAATTGAACCTAGGCTGGAACTGGGACCCACAGAACAAGCTTTTTATGTACACATCATATACATATATACCACACACAATACTACATACCCCACTTGAGCAGCATGTACTCCATTCAGCTACTACCATCACTCAGGCACCCTGCAGCTTCTAAAGCAGAGAAGGCCACATGGAATGGAGCAGGTTCCACTCCTTCCTGGGTGTGTGACCTTGGGCAGGTTACTTCCTCTCTCTGAGCCCCAGTATCCTCACTGATAAGAGGGGCATGAAATAACAGGACTTTTCTCATGAAATCATGCATGGAAAGTACTCAACACAGTGCTTGCTGTATGCACAGTAAGCACTCAACGAATGTTAACTGGTACCAGTCTTATTGGGAATGAACTGTTAAGGCTTAAGGGCTGCTCAGATGGGCAAGATGATAAACTTCCATGGCCAGACATTACCAGACATCTCAGAACCTCAGTCAGAGTTGGAAGAGACTTTAGGAGATCACTGAGTTCAACAATCTTATTTCACAATAGGGAATAAAGGTCAGTGAGAAAAAGGGACTAGTCCAAGGAGAGCCAGGACTGGAGCCCAGGGCTCCTTCCCAGACCAAGGTCCTCCTCAGATGTGAACTGCCCCAAGGAATAAGAGAAAAGCAGACCAGACCACCATCCCTATAATTTCTCTAATGCTTTCAATCAACAAACATTTCTTAAGCACCTACTGTGTTCTGGCATTGTGCTGGTCACTTGCAACACAGAAGTATCTTTCCTTTGGCCCCACCACCTAACATCAGGGCTTCTGTCTGTCTGAGTTGACCCCACCCATGACCCCACCCCAATCTTACCTGGGCTCCGGGTCATTGGGGGTGCACCTCCTCGAGACATATGCCATTTTCAAGGACACATGTTTGGCCTCGCTGAGGTCCGAGGGTGGGGGACCAGGGGAGGAAGGCTCCCGTTGAAGGGGTGAGGCAGGAGGCGAGTCCCAGCCAACCGAGGTCCCACCGGCAGAGTTCTTGAAATATGGCGAGACCTCCTTCATGTACTTAACTGGTTGGGGGAGAGGTCGTCAGTTACCACGTGAACATTGGCTCCCATGCACACATCACAGCTGAAACTAATTTATTAAGAGCTTTATTTATGTCCAATGTTGCTATCTTTCTCTAAGGCTAAAATCTCAGATGGTGTAGTAGAAAATATTAGGTGCCTGCTAGTATCCACTCTCTCATTTTTCCCGATTTACAGACATATGGCCACCTGGAAGAAAGCCTACATTTCCCAGCCTCCTTTGCAGCTAGGTGTAGCCATATGACTAAGTTCTAACCAAGTAAAAAGAAATGTTGTTTGGGCCTTGCAGGATGGCTGCTTAAAGGAAACAGACACCAGCTGCAGTAAGGCAGTGAAAGCTCATCAAGACAGTAGTCGGGTGACTGCTCTGCCACATCCCATTGGGTGCCTCTTATCTCTTCATTCTTCTCATCTGCAAAAAGGAGGGGTTGAATGAGACAGTCCTATGGAAGAGGCCACTAATTGTCCTCCAATATAGTGATAGCCTAAGCTAAGTCTTCCTTAGCTATAAGTGCTCATATAAACAAGTTCTGGCCAATGAGATGGGAGCAGAAGGGATGTGTGCAACTAACAGGTTCTTCCCGCTAAGGAAGGGGGCACACCCTTCCCTTTCTCTCTCTTTCCCTTTTTCTGCTGCTTGGAACACATATTTGTGGATTGCCATCTTGACCATGAGAACATGGTGCTATGCTCTGCGGAAGGCAGAGCAACAAAACAAAAGAAAACTGGAATGCTGACACTTTGGAGATACCATATCAGACTTGGACTGTTAAATAAAAAAGCAAAAAACTTCTACTATAATTAAGCCATTGTATTTTGTGGGTTTCTCTACTGCAGAATAGATTATACTCTAACCGAGAAGGGAGCCTAAGGGCCCTCTTAGCTCTGACCGACTCTTATAAATGAGTACAGTGGAGACCTTCTAGAACAGCACTGTCCAATAGAACCTTCTGTGATGATGGAAATGTTCTATATATACACTACCAAACACAGTAGCCACAAGCCATGTAGCCATTGAGCACTTGAAATGTGGCTAATACAAATGAGAAACTGAATTTCAATTTTTCTTTCTTTTTAATAACTTAAAATTAAATTTAAATAGTCACGTGGAGCAAACGGCCACCATATTGCACAGCATGTATCTAGAATAGCAGCCCAGACTTACTCTGCCCAACTGACTCATAAAGTCATGTTCTGATATATGATCCTGCCCTTATGGCCATGCTGGCTGGACCAGGGGTAAATACCTGCCCTATGCTGGGCTACCCAGGTTTATACTGGAAAGATACCCTAGACTAGTAGCTTGAATAAACTTGAAGGCTAAGGGGGCAGCCACCTTCTGTAGAGAAAGAGGATTAGTGGAGACAAGCATTGAAAGACAGAGTGAAGGGGCGGATGTGGCTTAAATGGTTGGGCATCCGTTTCCCATATGGAGGAAACTGGGTTTGATCCCCGGGACCTCCCGGTAAAATAAAGAAAAATATAGAAGCTGCGCGGGCTCACCATCAGGCCCCGCAAGCGGGTGAGCCGTCTGGCCCTGCCGAACCATGCAGCAAGATGACGTAACAGGAGAGAGACACAGGGGAGAGCCAAAACGAGACGTGCCGAAAAACCAGGAACTGAGGTGGCGCAGGTGGCAGAACGCCTCTCTCCCACATCTGAGGTTCCCAGAATCAAATCCCGGTGAAGACAGGAGGAGGATGAGAGGAGAGGGCAGGAAACAGACACAGAGAATTGCCCAACAAATGGACACAAAACAGCAAAAACGTGGGAGGGGGGTGTTAACTGGATAAAAAATAAATAAATCTTTAAAAAAAAAAAAAAAGAAAGACAGAGGGAAGGTCCTGCCAGGCACTTGGTAATGTTCCAGTTCCTGATACTCATCCTTTAGAAAGCTGGGCTACAATCCTGCCCTTGGGGTTCTGATATTTGCAACCAAAGGAGTCTTGATTGGAGCCCCAGTGATTGGGGTCAGAATCCCACACCTTTCCAGAAAAGGAAGATCTCAATGGCAATGGCAGCTAGAAGCAAAAGGCGGCCTGATGAGAAGGCTGATCTTGGAAAAGCTTGGTGGTAACAGAGAGATTCAGGGACAAGTCAGCTTTCTTGAGTATCTAGTATGTGTCAGATATTGGGCTGGCCCTAAGACAGGGATGTAAACACATGACACTTGTGTTTCCTTGCTAATGGAAGACATCACTAATCAATCATAATGTTCTAGGCAGCCACTACCAATTACTTAAGGCTGATTGTTAATAAAACATTTTGGTCATTCTTGCTATACCAATTACATGGCAAGTAATAGAATACATGATAACATTGCTTCAAACAATAAACAATAAATATTTTTATTATTTCACTTAATAAGAATGGAGGAAGGGGATTTCAGGATTGATTCAATGTCTCATTTGATTCAGGGTATGCCTCTCTTGGCCGTCCCCTCGCAATCACAAGATGGCTGCCACAGCTCAAGCTTATCTATCATTCCTTCCATAGCAAAGCCCAAAGGAGCAAGGGAAGAGACAGGCAGAAAAAGCACAGTCTCCTCACACCTCCCCCCCCTTATCAGAAATGTAAATATCTCCATGAAGTCCCCTGTAGATGTCTCTTTATATCTCATTGGCCAGAACTGGGTTGCATGCCCACTTCTAGCTCATTTATCAGTAAAGGGGAATAGTCGTGACTTAGACTAATCACAGTTCAGCTTCTGGGGCTGAGAATATTTCCACCCAATAAAATCAATCTTCTGTTAGCAAGGAAGAAGGGAAAGTGACTGGTAGGTGGGCAACCAACAGTGACTGCCACACATGCCCTGCCATCTTGGCTGTTCCCAATTCTGATGAGCAGCAGTCAATTCATCTGTAAAATGAGCTATTCAGAAGAGAGTGTATATGTCAAGGTCATTAAAAGACTTACCCAAACAATGGTCTCTCATATGCCAGCCAGGCTGTGCCCTCTGCTGCTCTACTGGAGGGTTTCCTGATGCCTGCTAGCCCTAGGGCAGCCTCCTGTCCCCTCACCTCAACCACTCCTGCCCCCATGGCCATCTAGCTTGCTAGCCATCTGACCTTTTCAGTCGGGGCACAGCCAGCAACCATGCCTGTGACTGGACAGCTCAAGAAGAGGTTAGGAAGCAGTTCTTGGCCCAACACCCTGGAGCAACCAAATAAGAGGCTATATCCATCACAAGAAAACTGCTCTTGAGACTCAGATGGGGTCCAAGGCAAATGGGTAAAAGTGAGAGGGAGTTACAAATGCAACTGGGGTTGGGAGAGAAGTTATGTTGAAAATAAGGGCAGGTTTTCTTGGGAAGAACAAAGGGCAGCAAAGTCTGGGTCTGAAGATTGGGAACTAGGCCTGGAAATGTCTCATCCTCATCACTGCAGCAATAACTCACCCCAAGACCGACTGTTGGACTGATGTCTTAAGGGACAATGGAGGTGGGACACAGCACAGCCTACCTGACAGTCAAGTCATTTCTCCCCTTTCTACTTGCTAAGAGAACCCTGAGCCCTAGCAGCTTAACTTCTCCCCAGCCTAAGGGGAGAAACTTGATTGGTCAAAGCTAATCATGGTCATTTCACCCATCTTGCTTATGACTGGCTAAGAAAGGAATAGATGATATAGTTCTGGCCAATGAGTTGTGAGGGAAAATATGCCCTCTTCCTCTCCTCCACTCTATAGATGTTGGTGGGAGGGGACTTGGTCCTAGTGCAATGTCTTTTGACCCATGAGGGTTGGAGTTCACACATTGAGGATGGTGAAGCAAAAAGATGGATAGATCTAGGTCTTCAATGATTCCATAAACCCCTAAGTTAACTTACCATGGAGGCAAACTGACTCAAGATTTCTTCTTCTGGAAGATAATATATTTTCTTCAATGTTGATGCCTCTTTGAATTGGATTTCTGTTACTTGTAGCCAAAAGCATCCTGACTAATCCAGCACCTCCAAGGGTGCAACTGCCACATATGCCTGCTAAAATTAACCACACCTCTCCACTGCTCAAATACCTCCTCTGGCTCCTCTGCCCTCTTCCCCCAACTTCAAGGCCCTCAGGAATTGGGCCCTGTCCACTTCTCTGGCTTCAGCTCCTTAATCTCACCCTCTAATCTAATTGTATTGACCTACTCAAAGCTCTCAGAATCTGTATGAGCTTCCAAACCTCCACGCCTTTGACACTGCTGTTCCCTCTACACATGCCCTTAGTACATGGCTTGGAGTAAGTCACTCTTGGATTCCAGCCGCAGCACTTTCTAGTTGCATGACCACAGACAAAGCAATTCACCTCTCTGAGCCCAAGCCTGCTAGTTGATAAAAGAGAAATAACAATGTCTACCTTGGGGAGAAGTCAGGATTAGGGACTCAAGAAATATGAGCTCCTTAACCTATCATCCTCTCCTGCCCACACTTAAACTCTGTTGTGACTGTGCATAGCCAGGGCTATCTTCCCACGAAATTAGGAGCTCCTGGAGAGCAGAAACTGGACTTGATTCGAACTCAGAGTCAGTATTCAGTGAATGGAGAAATGAATGCCAGGGCAGGACATGCTTATTCAGCAGGAAAGAGAAGGTGCTGCAGCCCAGGAGGCCCAGGCTCAGCTGTCACCCCCTCTAGGAAGCCTTCCTGGTTGCCCAGTCTGGATTCATCATCCCCATCACTTCTGTAGTCCCCTTGGCCCCTCTCCCTCGTGACTGTCCGTGTCCTGGTATGTGTCCACCAAAAAGGTAGGAACACATTGAGGGCAGGGACCTTGTCTGACTCATCGCTGTGTCCCCAGAATCCAGCGGGTGCCACACACTATGCTACATATTCAGCAAATGAATATATGTCAACTTTGAAGCAAGAGAAAATGCCAGAGCTGCTGCTCACTCAGGCCATTCCAGGGCTGGATCCACCTTCTCCTTTCCCACAAGAACACACTATAAATGGACAGGACCTGGCGTCTGAAATAGGGCTTGGATTTCACAAACCAAACGGCCTGTCCCAGAGTATGGAGGAGGAGATCTGGGGCCCCAGAGTCTGGCCATAAATAGCCTGGCTCTGAGGCCTCTTCCCCACTCTGATTTCTGCCTGAGTCACCCAAGCAGGCACGACTGTGGCCAGCATTTCTGAGACTCCAAGAACAGGCCCAGCTGGGGTCCACACCCTACGCCAGCCAAGTCCGTGGCTCAGGAGTCTGGTAAAGCAGTGACACGTGGGTCTTTCCTCCTTAGGGAAGCTGAAACAGACGCAAACATTGGACACTGCCCCTTCCAAGGACCCTGACTTGCAGGGACCTCCAGCTCTTCCAAGGAGGAAAGCCAGCACCCAGCCCTGGCCCCAGGAGGCGAGGAATAAATTCTACTAGAAACACAAGGAACAGAGACAGGGCAGGACCATTCACCCAGCCCAGTGCAATTAGAGGGCCCCATATGTGTTACAGGGAGAAGGGGATACATCTGTTTTGACTCAACACAGTATTTCCAGTACTTATTCCAATGCTTAATAAATGTTTATGCCTGAATGTCCTGGCTTCAAGTCCTGGCTGAAAAGAAGCCTGTCCTCTAAGCTCAAGATGTTCCTTGTCTGTTCAGTGGGTGGTCTTACTTATCTTTGCCTGAAATCACACGATCTATCCATTTGTTTCCTAGTATATGGCCTCTCTCTCCCTCCACCAAAATCCACGTGCAGGAACCTGTTTTCTTTTGTTTTTTAAAGAATTATTTTATTTATATCTCCCCACCCCCTCCTTGTTTGCATTTGCTGTGTCTGCTCATCTTCCTTGCTTCTTTAGGAGGAACCGGGAACCGAACCCAGGACCTCCGATATGGGTGGGAGGTGCCTAATCGCTTGAGCCACCTCCATTCTCTGCTTTGTTGTGTCTCTCATTGTGTTTTTCTTCATGTCTCTTGCTGCATTATCTTGTTGCGTCAGCTTGCTGCACCTGCCCATTGCACCAGATCTCTGTCTTGCTCGTCCACTTTAGGAGGCACCAGGAACCTCTGCTCCCTGCTTTGTTGTCTCTCTTATTATGTTTATCTTCTTGTGTCTCTTGTTGCACCAGCTTGCTGTCTTCTTTAGGAGGCACTGGGAACTGAACTTGTTTTCTTGATCTCCGTGGTAGTCCCAGCAATTAAACACACATCAGGTAATTGGTAAATGAGAAATTTTTAAAATGTATGAATATTGACAGGCCTGTGCTTCTCAGTCTGAAGACAGCAGACTGCATTGGGCTCTGTAGTGAGGTAGGCTTGGGTTTAACTTCCCTGCTGTGTGATCTTGAACAAACAACCTGACCTCTTTGAGCCTCTTTTTCCCTCATCTCTAAAATGGGAGTAAAAGTATACACTTACCTTACAGGATAGGGAAAGAGTCAATGCATGTAAAGCACTTTGCCATGCCTGGCACAGTAAGTCTTCAGTAAGAAGTAAAGTGGTGGCTGTTTCTGCTGTTGTACGTCACACAACGGTGTAAGGGGAGGGGCACAGGATGTGCTGACGGACAGACAAGGATGTGAGTCCAGGCCCTGTCACCTGTTACCTGGCCTTGGAAAGTCCCAAGCTCTCTCTGGGCCTCAGTTTCTTCTCCTATGTAATGGGCATGGGTACACCACTGTGAGCATTCAAGCCCAGGCTGTTTGCCCCTTCCCAGGATAGTGTGGAATTTCCACAGGCTCTGGAAGGCATGACCTTTAAGGTCCTGCTGGTCCAGCAATGCAGGACTATAAATAGTTCCTGGTCCCTGGCAGGCCCTGCAGCACAGCTGAGCAGCGGAGCCTGAGAGGCCACACCTTGAGGGAGAAAACCTCACTCTACCACACTTGCAGGACAGGGGACCACCACCTACCAAGATCCTAAAAGGCACATGAGCCCTTTGCCTCAACAATATACCCCTCCAGGAATCACACTTCAGACAAATGTGCACACGTACACAGTGGGGTCACAGCACCATTGTCTATGGCAGCAGGAGGCCCATGCATAGGGGCTGCGAAAAGAAGAAGCAAGTGCCCTGTCAGAGACCACTCAGCCTTGTTGATGGCAGGAACCCCAGTGCCTAGACTGATTCCTGAAACAGAGCAGTGCTCAATAAATACTTGTTAAGTGAATGAATGAATCCCAATAATGTGATATTACGCAACCATTATAAAGAATAGGATAGGAAGCAGATGTGGCTCAAGCAGTTGAGTACCTGCTTCCCACATGGGAGGTCCCGGTTCCGGTTCCTGGTGTCTCCTAAAAACAAAAACAAAACAAAACAAAAACAAAAAATAACAACAAGCAAACAGATGAAAAAAACAACTCAGAGGAGCCAATGTGAGTGCCGGCTTCCCACATACAAGGTCCTGGGTTCAATCCCCAGCCCCGGTAACTCAGAAAAAAAAATAGGATAGAGGTACATGTACTAAATTGGAAAGATGTCCTTGGCTTATTAAGTCATAAAAACAAGTAGGGAAACTTTCTGGAGGGAAGTGTGAGAAAATATCAACAGTAATGATCTCTACAAGAAGATAATCACCTTATACTTTCCTGATTTTTTAAGGAGGTACCAGAGATTGAACCCTGGACCTCATACATGCAAAGCAGGCACTCAGCCACTGAGCTACACCCACTCCTACTTTTTTTTTTTTAGAGCAATAAACTGTTTACTGTGAATCTGACAGGCAGTTCTGCAGGGGGCTTGGGAAGAGCAGGAATTGGGGGAGCCAGGGATGGAGCTTTCCCTAAAACAGATTCTGCTACTTCTCTTGTCTGCGGCTGGAGCCCAGCCTGATTCCTACCCACAGGGCACAGCCACAGAGCAGCCATTGAGAGCCCCAGGAGAAGAGCTGTAGGTCAGGATGGCCCAGGGCAGGGAATAGAGGTGGGTCAGCTCCCCTGAGGTGAGGCAAGGAGGAGGAGGTAGCCCCTCAGTGACCTGGGGGGCTGCTGAAGTTGAAATTGGGCCTTGTGCCCCAGCATCCCAGGGCCCTAGCAGGTGTTCAGTGGTAAAAGCAAGAGGGTACAGGGGGTAGCCTCGGATATAGATATAATGGGGGGCACCAATAGGCACCCCACCGCGCTCAAGCAGTCACACTGCCAGGGGTGAGCTCAGCAGCCCTTGTACCCAGTAGCCAGCATCTTCCACTGCCCACCTCCTGGCGGGGCTGCTCAGTGCACTGGGGGAAGGAGGGGGCAGCAATGGCATTCTTCACCTGCAGATAGCAGAGCTGGATGTGTGTGTGACACAGCAAGTCGTCAAAGGCCTCCAGGGCCTCCATCACTCACAGCACACCATACTGCCTGCTCTTGAGTCGCTTGCTGATGATGTACATGGCAGCTACGCCCACATACTCGGCCATGGCTCCCTCTAAGGTCTTGAATTTGCCCTCATGCACAACGTAGTCAAAGGAGGCCAGGGTCTCCTGGGTGTGCGGCACACATTGGGGGAAATCAGGTGCACCAGCCAGTCATCTGCCTGCTGCCACCATGTCATCTTCTCCGTCCTTGCCTCCTTCCCACCATAGATTTGCTGGGCCTCCTTCTCATGCAGCATGAGCCAACACTTGTTGCAGAATTCAGTCACTTCCTTGCCCGTTCTCAGCCTTCACGGGTGGGTAGTAGGTGGTGATCTCTTCCAGGGGCTGCACTGACACTAGGTAGGTCTTCAAGGTGGCTGATATGATGGAGGAGAACTTGATCTCAGTCCTAGGCATGGGGTTCACTTCCACCACCCTATAGGGCAGGGTATGGAAGTCGAGAAAGGCATGGACCGTGCTGCAGAAGGGACACATCTTGTACTGATACAGGGTCAGCTGCAGGCTGCCAGGTAGGAAGAGCTGCACAACCGCACTCTTGGCATGGAGGTCCTGGAAGCGCAAGTGCCACCACACCACGTGGTACAGCCCCAGGGCACCCCCCAGGGTCAGCACCACTGTGCCCAGCAGCCGAGAGCTCCCCTTGAGGGTGGCAGCAGGGCCCAGGCCACCCGCTTTCCCTGCAAGGACAGTCCAGCTCTGTGCCAGGACCATGGGCCCAGGATGTCCACCCAGCCTCCAGGCCAGAGAGTCCCCGCCGAGACACACACAGCGTTCACACGGCCCATGTCACCAGAGCCATGTTTATTGCACCACAGCATTTATTTTTTAAATGTCTTTAAGATCTAGTTTATTTGTCAAATATATACCACCATATTCCAAACTGTCCAAGTTAGGATTCAGAGATAAGGTCCTCATCAACTCAGGAAGCCTAGACTCAGGATTCTAGGATTTCAGTCTGGGAGAAAGACGCATTTGTTGAATGCCTACTATATACCAAGCACTAAACTCAACTCTTACAAATACTGCCTCACCTAATCTTACCTGTTCAATGAGATGGGTGGATATTGCTGCTTAATTGTGTATTCAACTGCTTGGGTTTTGGCATCTGACAGATCTGAGTTCAAATTCCATCTCTGCATAATCTTGGGCAAGTGACTTCACCTCTCTGAGTTTGTTTTCTCATCTGTACAATGGAATGAATAATGTACCTGATTCCTAGGGTGGTTTTGAGGATTCAATGAGATAGCATGGAAGACACTCAGTACAATACCTGGCACATAGTAGGAGCACAATAAACAGCAGATGCTGCCATTGCTATCACTATCATCATCATTATTATTACTTCCACTACCACCAGCAGCAGCCAAAATCACACAGCCAGGCAGGGCCAGAGTCTGCTTCCAGAGCCCCGTGGGCATTTTCATCAAGGTCCAGGAAACAGGCCAGGATGGATTAAGCCAAGTTTTGTCTGTGAGGAGTCACATGGCCCAAATCTGTGCATTTGCAGCCAAATGTTTCCTTGAGAACAATGGTTAGAAGGACAGGTCTTTGTGGCCATGGGAGGACTGGAATGGGGACTCCATTCCTGTCTCTGTGCCCGGAACAGGAGTCTCTCAGATGCCTCAGGGTGTGGCTTCACTCAGCTAAGTTGAACAGAGTGACCCCAAATTAGCCATGCCCACTAATGACGGTGAGCCACATTGAAGCAGGACACCTGGCAGTGTCCATCTCCCTGGCAGCTGGCCCTGGGACTCGGACTCGGAGTTCTCAAGACTTGTAATGGAAAATCTCAGGAATCAGTCAACCTAGCTTTTTTTTTTTTTTTTCAGTTAAGCCAGTAAAAAGAATTTATTGGGAAATGGGATAAAAGAACAGAGCTTGCTGAGAAATGGGAGAGAAGGACAGAAATATGCACCGAGATTTGGTGCGGGCTCCTCTAGGCAGAGTGAGCCTCAACCCAGCTTTAATCTTGGGACATTTAGGAACTCACCTGCAACTGACAAAGTTAAAGATAAAGCAGTAAGAGTCCAAAGGCACTGTGACAGTTTGAGATTATTTGTGTGAATCCCAAAAAGAGAAAGATTATGTTTGCAGACTAATCTATTCCTCTGGGTAAGGGGCCCTTGATTAGATTACCTGTTAAGATTAAGGCTTTGATTTGATCACATCAGTAAGGTGTGACTCAGGTTGAGTCCTCTCATCCCTTGATGAGCTGTTATAAAGAGATACTCACTCAAGAAGACACACAGGAAGAGAGAGAGCGCTCTACCATGTTTGATCCTGGGGCCCCGGGGAGAGATGAGCTATTTGCCTGATAGCTTACAGCTGACCTTGGGAAGAGAGTCCAGACTGATATAGGAAGCTCTGAGGGACAAGCCCTATTCCAGTCTACAGCTGAGATCAGAAAGAAGCTGGGCTCATGGTGCCTCAAGAGGAAGACAAAAAGGAAGCCCAGAAGGAAAGGCTGAAACCCAGCAGAGTTCACCTGCCATCTTGCTTCAACATGTGGCAACTGACTTTGGTGAGAAAGCAGCCTTCAGTTGGACTCTTTATGGCCTTGTAATTGTAAACTTCTAACCCAAATAAATACCCTTTATAAAAGCCAACAGATTTCTGGTACTTTGCATTGGCACCCCTTTGACAGACTAATACAGGTACCCTAACTATCATTCCCCAAACACTCGCCAAAACCTAATGTGTGCTTGGCTCAGAGACAAACGACACATGGTTCCTGCCCTCAAAGAACTTCCAGTTTACTGGAAAAAAATGGTGATGATGATGCCGATGATGAAGGCTGACATTTATCAAGGGCTTATCATGTAGAAGACATTGTAGCACAATGCACTTCACATGCATTGTCTCCTCCTTAAAAAGCAAATAAAATAAATAATAGCTACCATTTACTAAGCACCTACAATGAGCACCGGTTTTAGCACTGAGCATACACTATTCTTGAATCTTGCAAACAGCCATGTGAGGTGGGTATTATCCAAGGCTGAGGCCATTTCGTCTTCTGTAACCAGACAGAACTCAGTTCAACTTCTGTCAATTTATTAGTTGTATAACTTGAAGAAAGAGACTTATCCTCAATAAACCTTGGTATCTTTGTCTGTAAAATGGTGATTATTGCAATTCCTATTACTCTACGCTGCCTTTTATTATGCATATTTATGTACTTGCTACTATATTCCTAAATTTTTTTAAAGTCTGCTTTCTAAGTGGGATGTAACATCCCCACTTTGTACAAATTGACTTTATTCATTTTTACTGTCCTTTAGTATTATTTTTTAATGTATCACAGGCTCACTGTTGTCACAGCTTGCCAGCCATCTAGGTTTGGAGAAGGGGGTGAGCATTTTCCTGGTGGCTACCCCACTCACCTCTCCCAGGCTTGGTTTCCAAGGGCCCAGGCAAGCTGTGGCTCCAGGTCTGTGCACACAATGGGCCTCACTAAGCAGCAGACAAAGGCCAGCTGGCTGCCAGCTTGGGCCCAGACTCGAGTCACAGACACATCCCTGTGGCTGGGAGCAGACTCAGGACCTTTGTGCAAACCCCTGACCTAGCAGAGGAAAGTTCTGGGAGTCAGGTTGGAGTTGCTGAGGCCCAGTTAGGCCCCCATCTTAGGCCAGGGAAGTAGGGCTCTGGCTGGCACTCAGAGTTTGCCAGCGGCACCTGTGCTTCCAGGACATTCTCAGAGAGCTCTATACCCACCAAGCCCCAGGCCAGGGGAAAGAAGCCCAGTTGCCTTGCCAAGTTCACATCCAAAGGACAGGCCATCCTTCCACGACCCTTTGGAGGTAGCCTCGGGGGCGGGGGGCGGGCGGTCAGGAGGGGATGTTCTGAACAACGGGAGCCCAGGCCGAGAGAGGCTCCCAGGAGGCCTGGCTCCAGGCTCGGGCAGCTGCCAGGCACTGACCTTCTCTATCAACTCCCCAAAGTCCCAAAGACCAACAACAACCCAGCATTCCAGCTCCCTTCCAACCTCCAGACTTCTCAGGTCTCCTACACAATCCAGGGACTCATTTATTCATTTACTTATTTATTCATTTTATTATTTTTTTTAGGATACTGGGTCCAGGGATTGAACCTGGGACCTCGTGCATGGAAGCAGGCACTCAACCACTGAGCTACATCCACTCCCCTATCCAGGGACTCTTGGCCCCAGTGCCTCCCCTTTACTGCCCTGGGTGGAAATACCTCTTTCTGCAAGTTTACTGGGCCAGGAGGACAGCTCACAAGAGATTTCAACTAAGAAAAAGTAGGGAAAAAACAAAAAGGCCACAACCTTGAAACCTTTCCTCTTATCCATGCCCACTTAGGTCAGACCATCAATCCTCTCCCCCTGGTCATGACCAAGCCTCCTCACTGCCACCTCTGCATCCACTTTTGCCTCCCTCCAAACCAGGTGGATGCTGCTAAAGCCCAAATCTGACCATGCCCTGCCCCTGCTGAAAATCCTTTAATAGCTCCTCATTTCCCTCCAGAGAACGTCCACACTCCTTGAGCCTGGCATGCAAGGCTCTGCAGGATCTAGCAGTCTGTACAGCCTCCCCTTTCCCCACTCCCTTCTTCACCACCCAGGCTCAGATAATGCTGAATTACTTCCCAGGCAATCCTTAGGTGAGTTGGGTCATTTCACCCCTCTACGCATTTGTTGACCCAGCTCTCCCTGCCTGGAATGTCCTTCCTCTACCCCATATCCATATCTGCTTATTGCTCATGATTAAGTACCAGCATCCCCTATATCAGGAATTATTTCCTGACCACCCAGATAGTATTAACCACTGCCTCCGCTGATCCCTGGACAGACACTTATCTCAGCACCTGTGATACATCAGTGAGCTGGTAGGCTTGCTCAGCTGTCTCCCCCACGAAACTGGGAATGCCCTTAAAACCACCGAGTTGAGCAGACTAAAGGGAGCAGAGGGAAAGAAAAACTACAAGAGTGATAGATAATAAGGGAAGATTATGAACAACTTTATGCCAATAAAATTGACAATTCAGATGAAATGGACAAATTCTTTGAAAGACACAAACTGCCAAAGCTCATTCAAAAAGAAATGGATCAGGAAGCTGATGTGGCTCAAGCAACTGAGCTCCCATCTACCATATGGGAGGCCCAGGTTCAATTCCCAGGGTCTCCTGGTGAAGGCAAGCTGGCCCGCGCCCGTGGAGAGCTGACGGCCCGCGCCCTTGGAGGGCCGGAGAGCTAGCGCAGCAAGATGACGCAACAGAGGGAGACAAGCAAACAGAAAAACGCACGGTGAATGGACAGAGAGAGCAGACAGTGAGCACAAGCGGGGGGCAGGGGGCGGGGGGGGTGAGGATAAATAAATAAAATAAATCTTTAAAAAAAAAGAAAAAGAAGTGGATCATCTAAAGAGCCCTATTAAAGACACTGAAATCACAGTTTAAAGCCTTTCCTACAGAGATGGCTTTGCTGGAGGAAGCTACCAAACAGTTGAGGAAAACATGATACCAACTCTCTATAAAATGCAGAGGGACAGCAGGGTAACGAAACATAATTATTGAGTGCCTACTCTGTGCCAACTCCTTTACTGGGCAAGAGATAGGTCATCGAGGGGCATGGGGCAGGGTTTACCAAGGAAAGAGCTTGTCCTATGAAAAACCTCAAGGAACATGAGAGCTGGAGACTCTCAGACCTGGGAGGGTCCACATGGTACTTGTTTTGGTAGATGGAATTATGCACTATGTAGCCCAACACAAGGCATGCTCATAATCTTAATCATGTTCCTGTGGGTGTGAACCCATGTGTAAACAGGACCCTTTGAAGATGTATTATCAGGTAAGGTGTGGACTCACTTGTAAATAGGATCTTCTAAGATCCTATTTATGTGTGGAACAACTGAATCGGGGGGGCCTTAATCCCTATTAGTGGAAGCCTTATAAAGTGAAGTAATAGAAGGCCAGAAGAAGCCAGAAGTCAATAGAAACCAGAATAGCAGACATAAGGAGAGAGAGATCGCCATGTGATGCAAGCCAAGGAACCCCAAGGATCATAGCAAGCCAGCACCAGAATGCTACAGATTTCAGGGAGAAAGCATGGCCCTGCCAACATGTTGATTTTGGACTTCTAGTCTTCAAATCCATGAGACAATAAATGCTTATTGTTTAAGCCAAGCCATTGTGTGGTATTTGTCATAGAAGCCTGGCAAACTAAGACACTTGCCTTCCCTACTGCATCCATGGGATGCATCCATGGGATGCTAATCAATTCTAGTTTCTCTCTGCTAAGCCCAGACAAAGCCTCCCAATCCTTCTAAATACGGTACTTTCAGTAGCCCCCTGTGAAGCTAATAATCAA